>JALLPH010000592.1:0-29127 GCA_036939855.1 Cyclotella choctawhatcheeana
ATTAACTGGTAGCCATTTTCGAAAATTTAGCGATTTTGGAAAATAGCTGCAACAGATCTGTTGATGACTGGCAGTCTAATTCGCGATTCATAAGTTCCCCCCGCGATATTTGAATCCGAAGTTCGAAGCTTGAAATCGCTCCTCACAAAAAAAACAGAAGCACAAAGCACAAGCACAATGGACAACGACCACGACGACGACCAATCCTTGGCATCCTCCAACCCGGCAGCAGAACAAACCACAGATGCCTCAGACAACGAAGACGCAGTAGTCGCGGCCGTAGTGGCAGAACCATCCAACGACTCCGATGCCGATCTCGATGCAACCATGGACGATGACGACGACTCCGAGGACAACAGCTCCATGACCCCGGTCAATCGCAAGCGATCCTTGAGTGAGGCATCGCCCACTCCGCCGGGGATGTCAGATTCGGGTAAGAAGAGGAAAAAGTACAATGACGGGCAGCCTAGAATGCCTGCCGCGAGGGATTTGACATTGCCCTATCGGTCCATCAAGCGAACGATGAAGTTGGATCCCAGCGTGGGGATTGTTCAGAACGATGCTGCTTATTTGGTAACGTATGCTACCGAATTGTTTATTAAGAAGTTGGCCAAGGATAGTCAGGAGTTGGCTACGAAGAAGGGGAGAAATATTATCAAGTATGATGATTTGGCAGAGGCTAGGGCGAAGACCAAGTCCTTCTCGTTTTTGGATATGTTGATTCCATAGTATCATTGGGCGAGGAGGGGGCTCATTTGTCAATAACTCCCGATGAATTTAGAGCTCGTAAACTATGGATTCAGTAAAACAATATGACATTGTAAATATGTTTGGTTGTTAAGAATAATTAGCTACATTGTCTCTTATTCCTATCTAACTTATTTCCAGAGTTCTACTAGTAAGGTTATTGAGCTTAACATCCAATAATACAAGTTGTTATATATATTCATTCTTCTAATCTTTTCTAATCCATCAAAACATTTGCACCATTGGTTTCAATAGTTTTTTTGTACCAATAGGCAGACATTTTGGGAAATCTTACCAATGTACTGTAATCTACATGTACTAATCCAAAGCGTTTGCTAAAGCCGTACTCCCATTCAAAGTTATCCATTAGAGACCAAGCAAAATACCCTCCCAAATTAACTCCCTGTTTCAAGGCTTGGCCAAATCCACGAATGTACCCATGGAGGTACTCTTGCCTACTAGTATCGTGCAATGAATGCTCCATATCAGGTTCATCACTAGCCATTCCATTCTCGGTAATGAAGATTAATGGGTGTTTGTACCGCTTATCCAGCCAAACGAGCATTTCCCGTCCCCCACTCGGCACTATATTCCTATAAGTATTGTTAATAAAGATGAAATGATAAGCTATTTGAAATTGACATCAAGATGTATGAGAGAATTTCTTACCAGCCCATATAGGTCTTGTTCCATGATGGATCATCGCTTAGAGTAACGTTCTGATCTGCCCAATATCCACTGTAATTTGAAGGATTTAGTGGAGCAGCAGCCATCATTGAGGAATAATGATTCAGTCCAATGAAATCTGCTGATCCTCGCATCAGCTTCTTTTCATCCTTTGTAAATGATGGAAGTCGTTTACCTAATATATTTTTCATTGATTCTGGGTAATCACCAAACCAAATGGGATCAGTCTGATCCGCACATGTAGAAACCATTTCAGCTGAGACTTGAAAAATAAAAGTAAGCGAATAGAAGGATGATGACCTCACCAGCCAACCCATCTGAAACTCCATTGCTCTATTTGCAGCACTTCTATCAGCTTGACTTTTAAAGTCTAATGGAAATCGATAATCACCTGAGTTTGATATTCCGATCATCCCTTTTGTAATACTACTGCCATGCAAGTACCAATTCGAATATCCCTCTTCACGATATACATCAACGGCACGAGAATGTGCTAATAGTAAATTGTGGGCTACAACATAGGGTCGCCCTGTGCCACCTTGCTCCTCACTTATGAATCCTGGTGCTTTCGTTCCTTGTTCATAACCTCCAATAGCGATAGTCCATATCTCGTTGATTGTAATCCAATACTTTACTCGGTCACCAAAGAATTGAAAGCATATTCTGGCATACTTGGCGAAATCTTCAATGATTTGCTTGCTTTCCCATCCACCGTATTTGTCTTGCAGAGCTTGCGGTAGATCCCAGTGATACAAAGTGACGAAAGGTTGTATTCCTTTTTCAATCAAAGCATCAATAATATTGTTGTAAAACTGAACACCGTCATAATTGATCCCTTTTGTCATTGAGAATCTGTGGTCGCCACTCTCTATTCCTTCTGCAGTACCGGTAGGCAGTATCCTACTCCACGAGATCGAAAATCGATATGCTTTCAGCCCTAAACTATGCATCAACTCTACGTCTTGCTGCCATAGATGGAAGTGATCGTCTGTGACATTGCCTGTGTCTCCATGGCAGTGATCTGGAGATTGCATGCAAAATGTATCCCAGATTGATGGACCACGACCACCTTCGGACACTCCACCTTCGATTTGATAGGCAGAGGTGGCAGCACCCCAAATGAAATCATCTGGAAACCACATGGACGTTTGGTTGGTTTGGTTATTATGAGACGTCGATGCCAAAAAGATTCGATTGCTGTCTCTAAACGAGAGCAAAGCTACGGATGCAAACGCCACACAAGCCGCAACACCAACATATTTGTTACATGATGGAGTTGATTTAGATGATTTCCGGAGTACCTTGCTGTTTGATATGAGTGGAGTCTCTTCGTAGGCAACCATTATGACTGGGGTGAGTGATGATGGGTGTGTGTGAGTTAAGTCTTGCCAATCGGAATCTATGTCTGTATCTAGCGCTGATAATGAGACCCAAGCTGATGGATCCGCATCTTCTTCCGTGTATAAGAAATACCTGGTAACGGCCATGGTGCAGCTACAACAAACATCATTATGTCCTAACAAAGCAAATAGTAGAGAGGGTGAGTTGTTAGTTGGGTTTTGGATTCTACTTTGGATATTTTGGTAAGAGTGCACGGAAAAGATTAATCTTGGATTTTCCCAGATTTTTCAAGATTCAGTTTGATTCAGTAGGAGAAAAACAAAGAAAAAGAAGAAAAAAGAAAAATTGGGGAAAACTAACTTTGTGAAACTTGGTTTTTCTCACCCCAACATAAATCACGACGTTTCAGATTTTACATAACTAATAACAGTAACCGTTCCATAATTGTTGAATTGAGGCAATGCATCACGCAGGGCTATGATATTGTCAGGCATCATCTAAATTACATGAGCAATTCTTCAATGATGCCGTCATTCTAGCGGCATGCAGTGGCATTTTCATCGTAATACTATTGAGTCTTATCAGTTTCACCTCTGATGTGTCTCACAACTGCAACAATGTCATCTACCGGTACTTCATTTCCTGTCTCTTCTCTGTACGCATATCTAGCTCCGGTTTTGTCAAAAATAACCACACCTCCTTGTACCAATCCTTCTCCTTTCAGATTTCCACTGATATTCTTTCGGCCTAGCCTCTTGTAAACGTTTCGTATCCCTCTAAATATTTTGAAAGGATTCCAGGATGTGATGCTTAGCTTTCTTGAACCCAGTGCTTCATAAAATGTATTTCTAAATAGAAATCTAATGAGATGGAATATTATATTGCATTAAAGAAGCTAGAATACATGTATTGTATCTTACCCTTCATCTTTATACAGAGGAAAAGGAAAGAAATTTGATTGAAATTCAGCCAACCCTGGGGTTCAATATGAGATTGTTAAAACGACAAACGAGGCAGTGGTATAAGTTGGAGCGTCAAATTAATCACTAATAACGAAAATATAATCCTTTCACCTTCATCATCGACTCCAACTTCCTTGACTATACCAAATATTCCGAATCCATCTAGTTGTCCTGCCTTCGAGAGGTCATCAATTGCTCTGCCTTCCTCTCGGCACAAGGCTCATCCTATATGATTGATAAAGATAATATCGAAAAGAATAGGATCAAACTCTGAAAGATTATAAAACAATACAATAGAGTGTGTTGCTTACCTGGCCTTCTGACAACAAATGCAATCGATCCATACTTGCCGCCATGCTTCCTGATCACTTCAGTTGTCATGCTGCATGATGTCCCTACCACAACGAGTGATTCATCTCCACTGCTTTCCAGTGCTGATGCCGACGCAGATCTAAATTCGAGAGGAGTTAGCTACGCGGAGAATGACGGTGAGGAGAAGAATTTAGTGTTAGGTGTTGACGGACGCCAGATAGAAGATGGAATAGGAGGATGTCACTTACTGCCGCGGATGAAACGTCCCTCCATGTATCAGGAAGCTCCATGTGAGATGGAATGTATGCATTGGCGATGGCTGCCGTCGTTATGAGGATTGTCCGAAAAAGCCTCATTGTGGTGCTGGCTCTGTGGGTCTTCGTTTGGTTGTAAGATGTTGGTTGTTGGTTGTTGGGGAGAAGCAGATAGAGGGAATGAACGTACCTCTAAAAGCATTGTAGAATCACATTTATGGATGACTCACTCTAACAAATTTTTAGATATCTTTCGAGTGTCAATCTTTTGCATTCCGGAAATAAAGGTAGACCCACATGATACTTCTCTTACTTTACTCTTCATATTCTTGGCACTTTCACTACCATATCTAGCTTTCACGCTCGTCCGTCTCCTCGAACTCGAACGTCTATCAGACTTTGCTTCTGTAAAAATAATGGTCAGCAGTTGGAACCTCATCATCTTCCTCGCTACCTCATCGCACGTACTGGGTTTCCACTTGCCAACACGTGAACGCTTCGTGACTAGATGCAAAGGTGCCAGCGACGACGCTCAAGATTTTATCAAGCAAAGCTATCCCGCTGCCTTTAACCTCCTATCGAAAAATAATGACGCTATGAAAGCAATCAACAAGTCAGAAACCGGATTCACGGTGTTTGCGCCCAATGATGAAGCATTCAAGACGTTAGGTGACAAGAAACAGGCGCAGCTCCGTGATGTACGGAATGAAGAAGTCGCTGAGAAGATTGCGGGATATCATGTGATTGCCGAACCTGTGACTGATAAGATGCTGTTCAATTCTGGAGGAGTCATTACTCTAGCTGGTGAAGTTCCTTGTGAAAGATCGACATCGGGCGGAATATTTGGTATGGGGGGGAAAGAGGATGGTGGAGTTACGTTAAATGGGAGCAAGGTTGTCAAAACTACTGAGTTTACTGAGAATGATAAGCTTTGCATCGTTCATGAAGTTGATGGGCTTATTTCACCGAGTATAGTATGGCGTTATGCAGACCAGCTGCGAATTCCAGGATCCAAGTGATGCCTGATGCGAATTATGTTGAAAGAAAATTGGGCATTGCTACAAATCCAAGAACTACTCAGAGAACGAATGACTCTTAATATGGAGTGGAAGATAAAGACTAATAGGCTTAATGGTTGTTTGAAGCTATTCAATATAGAGTAGACTAGGAGAATGGTGCTTTCAGCGTGTTACAACTACAATTATGGTCTTTCAGCATCTCGGCATTCAAGGGCGTTGACCTATAACCTCTCGATCATGCCATTTGGCTGTATGCGTATGCCTCATGTAAGTTTGCACTCTCGAACGCATTCGCACGCCGGGAAGCTTTGTTGAGATCACTTACTTTCGAGTGAATGACCCAAACCATAAGTAAAAGCATCGTCATTGTGGAAACGTCGCTACTCTCGACACTCATATTACCAGTGGCGTTGATTAGCTTGATGCCACAAAATTGCGCCCCCATGTATCCTGTGACAAAGCCCAATTCTCCTAAATCAGTGATTGCTCTTTGTACATCACGCTTGTAAAAGCTCATGTTGAGTTCTCCCTCTTCTTCGTTCTCGTCATCTTCGTAGCCGGGAAAGACGCGATGGAATACTGCGCACCTTGATGTAACAAAGGTAAAATGAGAGTGAATTGTATTACCGTAAGACTCCCTTTAGAGGTACACAGATGATGCCAAGATTTCTTACCATGCAACAGATGTCGCAATGGCTCCTGAGATACAAAAACAAAGGTGCTTCAAGGCATTGAACGTGTCGGAAAAATCCAAAGCACCAAACAAGACGAGTGAAAGGATTGTCCATCCCTGGTTTGCGATCCACGCAAAGCTCGAGAGCAACATCCCGAAGAGAAATGCACAAAGGCCATTACGTGTGGTTGATTTTGTTGACATCCTGTTGGCCCGGTTCTCAAGCAGAGTTGGTGTGTTGCGACTTGAACTGAACGACGACTTGAACCGAAGTGACTTTGTTTTGACTCAAGTTCAGGGTTTAAAATTTAAAACTTCTATGGTAAGACGTATGTAGTAGCCACTGTTAGAAAGAGTACTCTACCTCTAAGTAGATACGTACAAATTTTGACCCCACACCCACATCAGCCCACATCATACACCCCACACAAGCAAGCAAGCTAAAATGGGAAGCCAAAAGCGAGTAGAGATGAGGGGAATGAAGCGGGCAAGCGGGAAGCGAGAAGCGAAGTTGCCACTTGCCACGCAATTAAACACATCTGTATCTGACACAAACTCAACCCAGCCATCACAATCAACCCAGCCACCGCAGCCCCACTGTCGAAGATCCGAATCCATTGATGTCTACAGTCCTAAATCACTTTCACTTGCACCATGTCAAAACAAATTGACCCTGTCAAATTATCCCACACTCGCAAGCGAAACAGCATAAACACGGCCAACTTTCGTGCTCGTCAAGCTGCCAACACCTCCTTCATGAAGAAACGCATCAATGAGATCCTCATCAAACTCAACCGTCCGCCCGTCGACTTCTCCAAGAGTAAGACTGCCAATGTTCTCAAGGGCAAACCCCGTCCTAACCATGTACCTCCAAGAGAACTGAGGGTCACAATGAGTAAGGAGGAAATGTCCAAATGGAAGAGTGATCAGAGAAGACAGAGAAAGGCACAGCAAGCTAAGGCGAGAAGAGTTAGGGAGGACGAAATGCACAAGAAGCTGAAGGCTATGTGGGCATCCTTGGAGCAAGAGATTGCGCAGGTAGATAGTAGAGAAGCGGCGCAGTTGTCTGATGCTTCAAGTATAGCTGCCGTCAGTGTCGAAAGTGATGATGGAGGTTCCACTTTTGACATTGATGGGGATGGCTGGAAAGTATCCGCTTCTCAAAAGATTATCGAGAGGAGTGGATCTAAAGAGCAAGCACGTGATACCCCTGCCTCATCCGATGTATCAATGACAACAGAGAGATCTCCAGCAGAAGCGCCATTGCTATTCTTGGCCAACATAGCAAGCACACACATTGCAAAACAAGGGATCGGATTGAAGCCTGCAAATGTTTCAGCTCTTCGGCCTTACTCTCTTGATATGATGTTCTAAGCTATGGCTTTTTCTCATTGAATTTGCCCTCTTGGATGCATTTACGATTGTTGGGATTAAGATAAACATGTGGAGTAATACCAAGAATGAGACTTTTGATTAACTCAAACTACTTAACTGTTTTATGTATATATTTAACAATAGAGTATTTGAATCTTCATTCCGCAAGAGCTAGGCATTTTCCATCTATTACATGTTAAATTCAATACTCCATCAGAACGATATCCTTATGTCAGAGGTTTTCACCTTCTCTCTGATGTGGACGACTCCACGTGATGTTTTTGGATCTACAATGACTTATTCACATTATTTGGGTCGTCTATATGAATTAACATTGCTGGCTACACTATGACATATCACTATGTGCTATATCGACTAATATCTATCGACGATGTGCTTTCAACGTTCTAATTCCCTATCTACAATAATCATCTGTCGATTCGGCCTTCAGCCACTGTAGAAAAGGCAGGTTTTTTTGCACTTCTTTAATCCACATCCTTGACACTTCCCAGCAGCAGACTTTGTACTTACTTTCTGTGCCTCTTTCTTTAACATTTCTTTTTGCTTTTTAGCTTCTTCTTCCTCTAATGCCAATTTATCCAATAGACGCTGGGCTTCCATTGCCTCTTTGAATTGACGACGCTCTTCCTCTTCTCTCAATCTGTCTTGTTCTTCCCTAATTTTTTCTTCCTCTAGATTGGATTCAATACGCTTCTGCTCTCTCTCGGCCTTTTCTGCTTCTTCTCTCATGATTGCAGCCACAGCGGCTTCAATATCTGAATGACCAAGTGCTTTTGTTAAGGCTTGGAGAGCACTTAGGGCAACGTCACGAATATCTTCAAATTGAACATTCTCAACCACCTAGGTAGGGATTTTCGGTACACAGAACCACTTAATAAGGGCCAACCAAAAATGCGCAGGCAGGTAGATAGAGCAACTCACCTTCTTCAATTCAGGTACAAGGAGTGGACCAAACGGTGCCACTGCATTGGGACTGTCTACTAAACGGCTCATATTTTCAATAACAACACAAGAAGATCGTTTGCGCACTGCATTCTTTTCCTTTAGGCAACGACTAAGAATGGGGCAAAGAATAGAAAGTGTCGACGCATCAACGGTTGCAACAAACGTAGTAGCCATCAATTCCTCCACTGCTTTGTATGTATCTGCTGGTTTGGCGATAGCATTTACAACTGCTGGAATGGCAGGTCGAATGCTGACGAAAAGAAGACGAAAAATAGTTGAGCAAACAAATGAGTGAGACACATCACACATCTTGAGGTGTGCTGGTGGCAAACTTACTCAGGGTTGTCGTTTGTCTCGCACACTGCCCTCATGGCTGCAACCGCTGCCTTTGTAACCTGCGGCTTTGTATCCCAAATTTGAGATGTTACCGTGGGAATAATCTGTGGGAGCAACTTCGAAGTCCGAGAAGGAGCATGCGCTGCAACTTGACACAGCCTCTCCAATGCACATGCCTTTACCCTCCACTCTGGACTTTGCAACGCCTCGAATAGCACAGGTATCACCAAGAAAGACACTGCCAATGGATTTGTCACTGAAATGATTGCCGCTGCACCATCTTCCGCTGCCTCTCTCACAGCGCTTGAACTTGACCCACATTCTTCCATAGCCGCAGCCAATAACGGAACAACAAATGGCTCGATGCTCTTCATTCCCAATTCACATAACGCACGGATCAACAGCAATGCTCCCTCCCTGGCATTTTGTGGTACACTTTTTCCTCTTTTGCTATCGCTTACAACAGAACTGCCAGCAATTGACATAGTAGATAAACTCTGCAAATCATTTGTCGAGTCCATACTAGCCAGACTTGCAGTGCTGGCAATTTTTCTCATGCCTCCACCAGGATTATTCCCTTTACCCGTTCCGTTACCAAACACCGCACCTTTCGCAAGATCATCTAACATTTGAGTTCAATTCAATTTTTCGTCAAAGAAAAAGGGTATTAATTCTAACTCACCAATTCCATCCGGCAATAAAGTCTTTTCAATTTCGTTCAAGACCCCATAACGCTTCAATACAACAACCGGTCCAAGACTCTTCACAGCAATGGCAATGTCAGCAGCTGCAGCCCCACGACTCTGTGTAGTTGATGCAGTATGTGGCTTGGCGATGCCCTCGTGAAACGTAGCCCTTTCGCCGAAGCAATGTGCAAGGAACTCATTTATAATACGATCCTTCTGATCTACTTCAGGCAAAGCAAGAAACTTGGTCAAAGTGTCCGGGTGGTTAAGTTCGGCCGCTTTTAGTTTCGGTGCGACGGATCCACGACGTTGTAATGCAGGAGCAGAACCATTGGACTTTAACTTTGCGGAGGTGCCAGACTTGAGTATACCTGATTTGGGGGGGGGCTTTGCTGTAGTCTTCTTTACAACCTTGTGGGTTGTAGCAGCGCTAATGGATGCCATCTTGTGATTATGATTCAGTTATTACTTTTGTCTTTTGTGACTTCAAAAGAGACGGTTGTTTCAGTGACCATTGCAACAACAGAACAACAACACGTACTTTTGTGGAGATTCAGTGGTTTTGCAGTGTTGTTGATTTGGTGGGAATTTCTCTCCGAATGCTGACTCTTGACGCTGTAAAAAGTCGTTAATAGCAATAAGCCGCCTAATCATGCAAGAGATTCTTCTCAACCAATCAACCATTTTTTGTTGACTTCCAATGACTTCTCTCTGTTTGATTGACTATTCTATCTATTGGTTGACTTTTTTGGTTGATTTTTTTTGCCGATTCTTCGACCATTCCAAGCTTAGCATTTGCCTATCTCCTAAGACTGATCAGGAATAAGATCCCTATAGATCACAAACGGCCATCCCTAGCCCCTTCCAAGTGACTCTGACCTCAAAATTAAGCATTATAATAAGGGGGGCCACAGACGCTTCACTGCGAGGGTTAGCGCCCAGCAGGAAATTTTTTGCTTGCTGATTTTTCATCCTGGCATGGGGTTTTTGGCCAAAAATTTTGCTGCAAACTAGAGCTAACTAAGGTGCAACTAGTGTGTTACTGAGATTCTTTGCTCTGTGAAGCCACTGCTAGTGCAATGCTCCAGAAATATTGTTGGAATTGGTTTTTTTCCTAAACTTTCCACGTATGGTGCCAGTAAATGTGTCAAGTCAATGAATTTAGCTCTAGTTCCAGCACCAACTATCAGAAATTATGGCCATGCGCCTCCTTCTTGCTGGGTTCTTGTTCTTGGCCCTTTTTATCATGACCTTACGGTCTGGTAAGCTCTTGGTACCTATGTAGTAGTAGTCCGGTTATGGAGGTACTCTCATCCTCGTGGAAGTGCAGGTAAGATCTCAGCATTTTTTACTGGAATGTTAATGATTCTATCAACCAAATGTGTGAAATGGATCCCTGAACTTGGAACAAGTCAAAATTGAGAGCAAGCTACTGATACCTGCGTTATGGAAAGGCAAATTTTGAGATCTAGAGATTGATATGGGCTCCAAAATGGCCACCACAACATGTTTTTGAGTCATGGTTGGGGTTAAAGTTGACTTGGCTTGTATCTGTAGGAGCATATACAAAAACAAAATTAAGACATGCATAATCAATTAAAAATAGGCATACTTTCTTCGCACACCATGAAATACAAGTATTCATCAAGCTTGATTTTGCATATTCACGTGAATTTGAAAATAATACGCTTGACCTACCTTTCATTTTCAAAATCATCCTACCTACGTATGGTATGGTACATTAGAGACAGGCGGCGACGGTCAACCAAGCAACAGCAAACGCAACGCTCCCGCCACGACACAAACACCGGTGAGAGCAGAACAAACTTTGAATGGGACCGTTGGTTGTGGGTAGGTTGTCAGGCCAGCCCGCACCCGTTGCATTGTGCTGATTGACGGAAGCCGCTATCGCGGCAACTCCCGACAAGCAGCAGAAGTGCAGCGGGCTGGATCCCTTCCACGTTCATCGTCTCTGATGAGAGCAAGAAGGTACACCCAGGAAATTGGGTGAGATTTGAAGTCATCATGTATAACCATCACCACACCCTGACTTTTGAGTCGCGGGGGGTGATAATTCTGACTCCAGGCCCCTACGTTTCACACCAAGATGGGGTGTGTTTGGGATGATCCAAGAATTTCACAGCACCTTGACCCTTCCATTGTCTCATTATAAGTATAATGAATAGTAAGAGAAGGTTGATATTGACATATGGGCTCTAAAATGGCCACCACAACATGTTTTTGAGTCATGATTGGGGTAAAGTTGACTTGGCTTGTATCCACTTTTCACACCAAGATGAAGTGGCTTTGGACTGATTCAGACAATTCACAGCATCTCAACCCTTCCAATGTCTCATTGTAAGTATAATGAATGGTTGTGCAAGGTTGAGATTTGAAGTCATCATGTATAACCATCACCACACCCTGACTTTTGAGTCGCGGGGGGTGATAATTCTGACTCCAGGCCCCTACGTTTCACACCAAGATGGGGTGTGTTTGGGATGATCCAAGAATTTCACAGCACCTCAATCTTCATACCAATATGGTGTAAGATTGATGAAGTATGTAATTCACTGCAGTCCAAATTCCCCAATGTCTGATTAGTAGTTTAATGATCTGTTTTATAAGGTACAGACTGGAATCCATTGTCTGTTGTTGTCACCCATACCATGATTATATGGGTTTTGTATAGTTTTTCAGGGTGCTGCTAGACTGTTTCAATGTCTTCTAGTAGCACAATGAGGAACACGTAACATTGTATTCTTTGGAATTGATTTGTTGAGATATGAATTGGTTGTCTACAATTGTTACCACAACCTAACTTTCATTTCAATTGAAGCATTCATTTTGTTTTCAGTGCCTCATTTTTCATTTCAGAGTAGTGCTACTGACATCACACCAGCTTGACTTTTTCAATATTTCAAAATGAATTTTACAAATGAATTTACAAAGTTCGGCTTAGAATGGTTACCCCAAGCCGACTTTTGAGTCATGAGATGTCTCATTATTGTATACATATAACATAGTATTCCTAATTTACATTTATTTGTGGAGTCCTCCAGCTGTGTTAGTGCAGTATGTTATGTATCTACTGTTTGAAGGTATTGTTTTGCTGTTGGAATGTAGGAGGTCAGTTGTGACTAATTGAAGAGATAAGAGCAATGCAAGGAGTTACTTATGTACTGGCCCAAGTTACCAATGTATTTGTACATTTGTTGTCTTTGTGTGTGATAGATCATACCGTTTATGGACCTTAAAGAATGTTTTGATTATTAACGCCAACATCAAAGATAATTGTACGCGCATTAACAATATCCATCTTATACAATAAAAACAGCAAACTAATTTATGCGGTGGAAATAAATTGACACATGAGTGAGTAAATGTAAAAATGTGCAATTGTTTTATCAGCTACCTAGATTGGGCCATCGGAAGTTGCAATTGGTTGCATTGTCAGTTATGAAGTTCTAGCTCTTTTAGCAGGTGCGCCGTCACTCTCCCACTCATCATAAATAGTGTCACTGTACTCTTCAACCGCCTGATCATCGTCTGTGGGCCTTTTCTTTGAATTATGTGAGCCATTTTCCATATCAATACACTTATTGACCAGCTTGTTTAATTGTGTATTGACCACGTCATAGATATCAGGGTCCTCTTGTGCAAAATTTGATATTTGCTTACATAGAGAAATGCAGTTATCGTATCTTTCTCGTTTAGCTTGTTTGTCATTTACTTCTCCATCAGATGCTGCTTGATTAGAATTGTCTCCCTCATTCTTCTTCTTTCCAACCTCATCTCTACTTTTCTTCATCACCCTATACACCAAACTTTGAGCAAGATCCAGGCTGTAAGCTTCCAAAAATATTGCCCTTACAGTCTTCAAATCAGTTCTCCGTCTACCAAGGCATTTTAAAAGACTAAGCTGGTCATCTGTCAAATCCTTTTCTCTCTTTTTTGGAGCCGTGTCGATTTCCTCAGGCTCAGGAACATATCCTGCATGCACTGAGTTAGTTCTTAATACAAACTCTCTCACCACAACGTGAGGCTTGTCGTCACCCTTTCCCCGAATAAGCAAGATTCGGATTGAAAATCCACAGCATCCCCATTTCTCTCTTGGCATCTCCCTAACTCGTGTTCGACAGGAGCCACAGCCAAGTGATAGTCTGTAATACGGAAACAGTCCAAAAGTTGCAGTATCTTTGTTCTTCTCCGAATCCAACACAGACAAAGTTTTAATACCGAATGTATTCGCCAAATGAGCCTTGGCCTGGTTCATAAACTCTTCATGAGAATACCACCGCGACTCCTTCGGATTAAACGGAGAAACTTTTTGCACTAGATCTTCAGATAGTTCGAACAACACAGGAAGCGGTTTGGGCTGTATTCCTGCTTTATCCATTCCCTCTCTCATGATAGATCTGACTAACTTATTAACTACTTTCAGTCCAGACCATTGTTCCCCCAACAATTGATGAACTTTTGTAGTTTCAGTCATTAGCTTTCCCTGTTCCTTAATGAATTCGATTTGCTCGTTAATCAAGTCTGCCTTAAATCTAATAACCCCGTCCACTTTTAGTGCAGATTCAGGTAGACTCAAATGCAAAGATGTGCGGGGCAATATAAAATATTTAACCACAAGGAAACGTTTAGAAGGATCTGAATCAACGTCTTTTTGGAGGATTGTTATCATTCCGAAACAACAGCATCCCTGCTCTGTAGGAGGCAGATGACGTGCGACCTTTCTATCGTTTCCAGTACACGAGCCGCACCAGTATTCTGCCTTTTCTCTATATTGAGTTTTAGCATTATTATATCATTTAAGTCAACGAGATAAGTAAAATATAAGTTTTCAACGTCACAGAATCATGCAATTTTCGTTTATGTGGACATACCTTGGGAAAGCTGCCTTATCATCATCATTATGATTGGCATTGGTCTTACCAAGTGAAAAACGATGCACTCCAAACATTTTACCCAAATGGGCTCTTGCATCAGCTAAAAACTGTTCTTCACTACTCCATTTCTTTTCGTTTGGGTTAAAGGGAGAGACCTTCGCCTGCCATTCAGGAGGTAGAGTGTAGAGATCGTTGCTTATTGACGCATGATTATTTGTATCCATTGTGCTATTTCCATCCTCAGCTGACTTATCAGGGTTAGTTGTGGCGCGTGACTCATCGACTACAGCCTGTTCAGGCACTGCTTGATCTGTCCCTGAAGATGACGCCTCTTGACGCTGCTTCCAATCTCGTAGTATATCTCTTCTGAGACGCTGTAACTCTTTTTTTGTCTGAGCATAAGTCCGATTTACATTTGTATTTGTCAATTTTGGAACAAGTTCCGTACTTGCCGCTTGTTGAACAGTTGGTTGCCGATGATGGGCTGTGGTCACTGTCGATGGCGCAGCTAAATTATGTTGAGGCGCTACTGGATTCATTGTTGGCGTTGGTCTCATGGCACCAGGAGGTAAATGACTTCCCCTGCCACCGTAATGAATCTGTCCTCGCTGGCGTGCAAGTGCCTCAATTCTGGCTTCTCTTCGCATTTTGGCTTCTGATGCATTCGCTGTCAGTGGAACAGCAAATGGGCGATGTGTTGTTGCTACATGAACATGCGATGTGTTCATTGGCAAACCCCTGCCCCTGCCACCGTGAATAATCAGTCCCCGCTGGCGTGCATCAATTCTAGCTTCTCTTCGCGCTTTGGATTCTGCTGCATGTGCTATGGATGAAGAAATTGCGACTTCTGCGATGACGTTGTCGATGAAGTCTTTCTTGGAAGACAGATCGACTCCGCCGAAATGTGCAGATAGTGCGGTAGAGAATTCTCCTATCTCAAAGTTTAGCGTGTTGAGAAGCTGTTCAATCTTGCTGCGGATGGCCTCATCTGACGGGAGAGGAGTTTGGGACATTATGCTGGGACAGTGGGTTGTTTGCGTCGGAGGTCGAGGTCGAGCGAGGTATCTAGAGGGAGAGGAGGTGGGAGGTGGGAGGTGTGTTGACAAACGAAAATGATGAGATCATACAGGTAATCGCATTGATTTATTTGATCTATACCTTTCTGTCTGTCATCAGACTTTCATCATCATCTGATGGCTGATGGCATAATGGCATCTCATAACTCATAATCATTTCACTGATTCATTATGCCACGCCATGTCCAAGTTCTAGCTTTCATCATCGCCATCAACGGCCAGAACTATAACAGCCTAGCTGTCGCAACTGCACCACTGTCATTTGTTATGCCATGCACTGTCTCAACAAGATATGCAACAAATACGCCTCGCCCAATCAAAGCGTACAAAGGAGGGTGCATCCCAAAAAGTAATCGAAGAAGATTAACGTCAACATCTCTTTCAAGCTACAACAATATTGCGGCAGGTGGTGCAATTATGGTACCTACTTTTATTGGGATGATGTTTGACAAGTTCTCCAAACGTGGCGGAGGACACGTCGTTGCGTTGTTGTCAGCTGCAATGATTTCAAACCTATCGAATATTCTAAAGCAAGAAGTACCCAAAGTGTTTCGTGTGCCAATAGAACATGTACTCTATGATTGGTGCTGGACCATATTTCTACCGGCTTCACTAGTCTTTGCTCTCCTTTCGTCATCTACATCAAATGTACAGTTAGAAGACAGTGAGTCACAACCACCTTCATTCACAGATTCACACGTGACACGAAAATGCTTACAGGGCATGGCTATTCCATTCCTCATCGGTAGCATCGGTTCATTATTGGGTGGAGTGCTCTCATTTTTTTCAGTAGCAATGCCCTCATCGTCAGCATCTTCTGTGAAGTACACCACAAATGCAATACTCGCCGGATGCCTCTCTGCATCTTACATAGGAGGGACTATTAACTTCTTCGCTGCTGGTAAAATATTGACGCCGTTATCCAATTCAAATGATATGGGGAATCTATTTGCAAGTATGGCTGCAGCAGATCTCGTTGTGATGGCATTATATTTCACTATGTTGAGTACTGTATCTAAGTCTCGATGGCTAAAACAGTTTTTTCCAAGTAGAGAATCGGCAGAACTCACAGCCGGAAAAGAGAGTTCAATTATTACAGAGACTGATCCGTGGGTGGCTAACAATTCACCAAACGCATCTCTGCTCAGTAAGATCTTTGCCATATCGCTAGCAATTTTTTCTGCTTTCTCGTCAGTATTTTTGGCAACACAACTTGAGAATACAATCAGCAATAAGTTTAAGATACCAGGGACTATGTGTGCATTTCTAGCAATGTTCGGACTTTTATATGACAAACTAATAAGGTTTGGGACTTATGCATTTAAATCAATCCCAGCCATGGAGATGACGTTTAAGGAAATACCGGTTGTAGCGCCTGGTATAAGCAATCTTGCGTTTTTCCTACTTTTTGCTGCGGTTGGGACCACTGCAGATGTTACATCGGCAGTTTTAGGAGGACCGATGGCATTGTTTTTTGCAATGCTCGCACTCACGGTTCATTCGGTTGTATTGCTGTCGGGAACTTTAGTTTGGTCTAGAGTTGTTTCTACGCATAAATCAGATCATGTGCTGCCAACTTGGCAAGAAGTGTTGACAGCATCAAATGCAGCGATTGGAGGTCCTTCAACTGCTGCAACATTTGCAGCAGGACTTGTCCCATCAAATAACGGATCATATCGAAGAGCCTTAGTTCTCTCTGCTAGTATCTATGGAGTGCTAGGGTACGCAGTGGGGACATCTGCTGGGGTTTCTCTTACTAAGTTACTCCTTCGATGGGTTACATAGGTATTGCTTTCACGACCTCTTCAGCATCCATTCAATCGCATCATCGAACACTATGTTTAAATTCTCCTCACTTTCTCCAACATTGATAGAATGCCACATACCTTCGTTTCATAATGGAACAGCAAACGGATAGATTCAGATGGTAAAAAGGTAACTTAATGAACATCAAATTAGAAAATGCAAAATTCACTATGTATTAATTAACATACCTTCATACAGTTTAATTGACTTTTCCTTTGATATTGCTTCCTCATAGAGGGCTTTTGACAAGGAGGGATCAGTGACTACGTCTGATAGGCCATGTTGGACAAGAAACGGAGCTTGAAAGGTCCCGAGGCTAGTGGAAAGATGTTCGCTAACCTTCTGCAAATGCATGGTGAGACACAAGAAAATACTATTAAGAGTATAAGTTTCAAGTATGACTTCGAACTTACCAATAACTCTCTTGCCGATGCTAGTCTGGGTTTTCGATCTCCGTAGTAAGTTGGCGGTTCCTTTGCAAGTCGCCGCTTTTCTTTATCACGAAATACATCATTGAGCAATGACTTTCTGGATGGAGCTATTGGTAGTGCCGAGAAAGATGATACTCCGCTTTCACCAACTACGGCAAGAAATAGTTTAACTACCCATGGTGGCGGAAGCTGAAATCATTTACACAATGTTTCTATGGTGAGCTGCTGAATGTGTCTGTTGATAGGTGACAATTGAATATACCTTACCATATCTTCTTTGATCTTGCACATTGGCGCTTGGAAAACGACGCCTTTCCAAAGAGATGGGCATTTATTGTATACCGAAAAGCAAACTGCTCCTCCCATGGACTAGGTAGAAAGAAAAGAGGTAACATTGTAACAGTGAGATCGAGGGGCAAATTAGATACGATAATCAAATTGTTGTTCGTACCTCGCCGCATAAGAATGCTGGCTTACCAGGGAACTCTTTCTCCAACACTTCCTTGAAGTAATCTAACGCATCATCAACCAACCCGTCCCAGCTTGGAATCAAACCGTGGAGTCCATCCGATTGTCCATGCCCCTCATAATCAATGGCTACAAAAGCTATTCCTGCCTTGACCATCCTCTGATACTCACATCGAATTAAGTAACTAGAACTTCCAAGAAATCCATGACAAAAGCAGCACACTGCTTTTGGCTTTTCAGATCTTGGCTTCATTGTGGAAGTATACAAACACATTCCCCTGCTATTTGCCCAATAGCCTTCTTTCAAGTCAACGTTTTCGCATTTTAATTGGGGAGGCAGATCCTCTCGATTCAAGAACTCTCGATAGAGTCTGAGAATGTGACATGTTTAGTTTATTATGAGTTGATTGAAAAGACGCATTGTTCAAGATTGCGGCTCACGCACCTTCTACGATTCTCTGAATGATCACCTACATAAAATAAATCGGGGACACATGCTGCCAACAAAACAGCGGCGACCAACAGAATTGGCGGCCACACAGACGCTACAGCAAATGCCAAAAACCCGACTGTCAGTATTTGCGTTGACGTGATTGTCGGTGGAGGATTCACCATCTTGCCGAAATCATCTACTACCTAGCACCTGCCCAAGAGAGAATAAAAGAATCTGTAGAGAGAGGGTTGTCGGTTGTCGGAGGTTGTCGGTTGTCTCTATTCTACCTACTATGCTATCTTCAATCTTCACCATAAGTACCATCTACGATACCAAACCACTTAAAAAGTAGGTAGTAAATTTCCGTTGAACAGCCAATTGATGGATGTATCACTCTCTTCATATTCA
Organism: Cyclotella choctawhatcheeana; assembly: GCA_036939855.1. Classification (NCBI taxonomy): domain Eukaryota; phylum Bacillariophyta; class Thalassiosirophyceae; order Thalassiosirales; family Thalassiosiraceae; genus Cyclotella; species Cyclotella choctawhatcheeana. The sequence goes on from JALLPH010000592.1 coordinate 18,875, forward strand.
TATCTGGTGATCACATGAATTTAAATGAACTTGAATGAACCGAGAGCCGAGAGAGCCCTGCCACCACTCTACCATCATACACATCATCTACTCGCTAGCTCTTGCGTGCCCAACAAAATTTGCTGTATCAACGACTTCTTTTCTTCTCGTGTTTTGGGTATTTACGTTGCTCTCGGTCGTGGAACCAGGGCTCTGAGGAGCTAGTACTACCATAAGAAGTGAACTGACAACCGGCATCACGGATATTGAACAGTTGTTGTGTAGTCAGTGTATATACTTTATCAACTTATCGATTATCATGCAGAGGTTAGAAGAAGTGAATACTAGTCCTTGTGACAGTGGTAGTAGTTACATCGGAACCGTGGCAGACTGTGGCTCGAAATGCCCTAGCATGAGCAAGGAAGATTCGATGATAACCGGAAGAGGACACTCAGATCATTCCACCGATAGCCCCACCGACTCTGATGAAGTTATTGATCACACAGCTGCTCTACTAGGGTTCATGGAAGACTCGGACGAGGATGATTTGCGCGAGATCTCTGGCTTTTCACCTGCAGTATCTTTGGATCTGGAACTCGAATCAATAGGTGATGAAGGGAAGAGAAATTCTACATTTGAGAAGATATTCAGTGGTGATGAACTTGACGATGACGCACCTACGCAAAGGGCGAAGAGAGTTATACCATTGCAATTGAACTTTCCATCTGTGATAAGCAAGAGAGGGACTTCGTCACACGATGAATTTCAAGATAACGGCAAGCCCGTCAGGAATAGTAGAGGTGCCATGCAAAGTGATGGTAAATCACGAAGGTCGCTTGCTGATGACATTCCATTTTTCTACTTTGATTCTAAGCTTGTCAGCCAAGTTGAAGAATATGGACAGAGGAAGCGCACAGACATTGACAATAAAAGGAAGCAGGCAGCTCTCAAAGCAAAGGCACTAAAGGATAAAGCAGGCAGTGCCATTAGTCATAGGGCTAAGAAGGTTGTGTCTGTACCTAATGCGATGTGGGATAAGACAGTGCGAAAGAGACATGATGACACAGAACAACAAGATGGAGACGGAAACAACGATAATGATTCCAAAAGAGCCTCCAAGGCAGCTTTGATGAAGCTGAAAGCCAAGGCTGCATTCAACGAGAAAGCAAAGAGAGCCAAAGAAAAGATCTCACTTAACAAGACAATCAAGGAGAGGAGAGAGAAGGGCTTGTTTTGTGAAACTCAATCTGTGAATATGAGCCCAAGCATGGATGAAATGTATTCTAAGATGTGTGGTAACATCAAACTGCCCAACATGCCCACGCCGTCACCACTTCAGTACATGGCAACAGCAGGTGTCACCGTCATTGGCGATATGAACAAATTGGTCAGGCAAGCTTCCGGTTCCATTCCTGCCATTGCAGCTTCTCCCTCAAATGTTTCATCAAACAACAGTCAGATAATTGACCAGGATGGATTTATTCTCTCTCCAACATCTAGCATTGATCTCATTTCTCCTGTCAACAGCTTCGATGGCATGAACGCAGCAATAAGTATTGCAAGCCCACGAAGCATCGCAAGCCCTAAAAGTATAAGCCGAAGTCACGTTACAAGCCCTAATACTATTATTGCAAGCCCACAAGCCAATCGAGGACAGCTTCCACCTTCAGGAAAGAAATCATTGACAGGTCAGAAGAAAGATTCACCCAAGAAGATGACACTCAAGCTTGATTTGACCAAGAATAAGTCTCACCGCCGGACAACCACTGCTTCATTCTAGAATGCTGAATGAGTTGCTTCTTCAAATCATGTTCAAATCAACAGCGATAACGCTGGCACTATAATCAATGTAAAGAATGTAGAATGATTATTTACGCAAATTTGAATGGAAATGAACTTAGGAATAAATTATTGAGAGATAAAGGAAAGATGGGATAGGGTCACTAAAGTAGTTTTTCACAAGGCATAAGGACTCGCATTGCTTATTTATTATGTACAATACATTCACTTTTTTACAGATACACCTTAAAATGGACAAAGTCAGGGACTCTTAGCGATCATCAAATCCTTATTACTGCCAAGGAATTCTTTCCAGACAGGCCAATGCTCCTTTCGAGCGTACCGAAATGGCTTGTGACCTCTAATATCTTCTACAAACGCCAACCTTGGCTCCTTCCGCAATAGCATCTCGACAATCTCATACTCTGGATTGCCTCTCCAGCAAGCATCATGCAGCGGAGTTCGACCGTAGTCATCACGTATTCTTGGTGAAACATTGGCTTCATGGAGTAAGAAGAAGACTACTTGCGCATTAGATCGTCTGCATGCCATATGTAGTAAACTTTCTCCAAATTTGTTACAGACTTGAAAGTGTGCCCCACATGCCAGGAGTTGACGCAGTCTGTCTACGTCATTGGCTCGGACGGCACCCATAGCATCCGTGCTGTGGCTGTAGGCTTCAATTTGCTCATCAGTGGGCTGTATGAATTCGGATTGGTGGAGAGGTTGTGTGATGATGCTTTGGGCATTATCACCTTTTGATCGGGATAGGGACTCTATGAACGTGGATGGGCAGACGTCATGTGAAGATGTCTCAGTCTCAGTTACCGGCTTGGACGAGATGATGGCGACATTACTTCTCTGTTGGAGTTGGACTGTCTTGTAAGAGAACTTGATTCCTTTGGTGACAAGATCACCGTCAGATTTGTGTATGGCTTGATTGCTGAGACCGCCATTGTCAATCATAGACGGTCGAGGGGAGAGCACGAGGCTTCTACTAATACTGGAGGAATGCGGTCTGCATTTGTCGCCAACCATGGCTGATATGCACATACCTGGATTATGAGCAATGGAAATTCCCTCGAGACTATCTAGCTTGCCTTCAGCGCCACTAACAGACTTTCAATGACCCCACTTCTTTACCAACTTGATGTTGCCGATATGTCGTGTCCTATTCACATACGCAAGCAGCTGAACACGTTTGATGGGTGCCACTTCGAAATAGATACTTGACAACAGGAGGTCATCTTCGATTGCTGGTTGTGTGAGTGCCAAAACACGTGATCCTTCTATGCATAATAGAGAGGCTAGGTAGTACATGGCATGATGATGTTTGGTGGAGTGAAAGTGGAAGAACAGAAGGAGGTATTTCGGCCATCTGTTCTCTTTATCATCAACTTCGGAATTGAAAGGTTATTCCATGTCAAATTGCTATGTATACCTTTAAGAGTAAGATCAAACTCAACGACATTTGTGACATTCGAAAGGTGGTGACGTGGACTCGTGTCAGCCAAACAACACGTCAAACAGTTCACGTGGTACCAATGGTACCATGCGCATATTATTATGAGATTATGGGGTAGCTAAATTCAAGTTCAAGTGACTATTATAGACTATTATCCTTTCTAATATCCCTAATACTTCAGATCATTTGATCTCGTTGAATATTGGGTTTGAAGGTTGTTCATTCAAGACAACTTTTGGTAATGCTCTTTAGTCCAATATTTTAGCGGAGATAGACCAATTGATGCATTGTCGTATCTCGCTGCTAATCCAAATAGTTCTATCGGATTAATTGGAGGATCGCTCTGGTGACCATGTTCAGCGTTCAAGCCAGAGAAAAAATCTCGCAGTAACTGGATTAACTGTAGTGATCCTCCACAGGTGGAAGCATGTCCTGCCCCTTTTACTATATGCACTCTTGAATTCATAAATACCTTAGATGCCAGTCTTTTGGCTTCCTCTACGGATGGCAACGTAAGGTCCAGTTCTCCTACAACTATCAATGTCTCTAAACCTTTCAGGGACTCAAGTCCATTAAGCTTACTATTGCTATTGTTCTGCATTTCTTCTAATTGATCTTCAAACATTGTGCATCCTCTCTCGAGCCATTGTTCTAATCTCCATTTCAATGTGTCCTGCGGCATGAACTTCAATCTATTTACCAAATCAAACGCCACTCGGCCCAAGTATGCTTCTCTTTCTGCAGTATTTAATACAACCGGTAATGCCTTCGAAGAAAGCATTAGTAATAGTTGCTGTAATGCTTGGCCTTCATCAAGGAATAGAGGGACCAATTGAATCATCAACGAAGATATGTATTGTATAAATCCAATCGGAGGCAATGCGGAATCATTGTTGGCAATAGGCGGACCAAGTTTGTATAGTGCAGAACGGAGATAGGAGGTTGCCGGATTGACGAGTATCAAACCTTTCAATTGTACATTTGCAAATTGCGGCAGTGATTGTATATCCCGTGCCACTTGAATTGCAAGAATACCCCCAAATGATTCACCCATTAAATATATCCCTTCAAATTCCTTACATTGCGCTGATAATATATAATTGAGCACTACGGATTTCAGCTCATCAAACGTTGATCGATTGTCCATACCAACTCTCATCCCACGTACATCGAAGCTTTCTCCCAGAGAAGGAAATTGTATAAACGGTGCTAGTATTGTACCATCAAACCCCGGAAGATATAGCAGCAGCGGCTTGGATGGGATAGCATTATCATTTCCCATCATTCGCTGTTGGTATTCATTCACTGCTGGCGGGTAACCATCTTCAAGAAGAGGTGATACAAATGTTATATGGTGCCACGATTGCAATTCATTAGCCTGTAGGGATAGTGATGTATCTGCCCACGTTGGTCTTTCTGATGTTCCATGCACGTGCAGATGTTGACGAACATTAGCTCCTCTCGACCTGATGAAAAATCCAGATGAAACCGATATCAATGACAAGGAGTAGTGAAATAGGAGCATCATCATTTTCATTTCTCATTTCAATGGATGCATTTGGATGCATTATCATCTACCTAGTACGGTGGTCTATCTAAAGCGGAGTGTGTAGAGGGATGGGTGATTGATAGATTGAATGTTGAACTTGAAGGATAACTTTTCCGTTCAACAAGGGCTGTTGAAAAGGACGAAAGATGCCCCCAAGATACCGAGATTTGAAATAAAACAATGAGCCTGTAAAGCCGAAAAAGCAAGGGCCTCCACACAAGACAACCAATACAATGAAGTAGGTAGTACCTCCGGCCTTTGCTTTGAATAGCTTAGCTCACCAAGCCCGTCACCGTCTCAAGGGAGAAAGAGAAGGACATCGAGGACATGGACGATAACGCCCACCTCCTCATCGACGGCCGTCGTCGCAGCAGTAGCCATGATGACCGTCAGCAGGCTGTGCAGCGACGGGCAAAGAAGAAGGAAAAGCCGAGACCCAGCCGCCGGGGGAAGAGTCTGCCATCACTAACGTCTCCATTGGCTACTCATTTCCTACTTACAGTGACTACCGCTGTGTTGGCAACTATCGGATTTATCGGGGCATTGCTTGCAGCTTTGAGCTGTGAATTTGTAAAGGTTACACTGAATGATCATGACGTACCAACATCGTCTTCGGCATCAGCAGTCACTTGGATTGAAAGCGACCCTACAGATAGAGAGAATTGGTACTACAATGAACTTTTAGAACGAGAAGCAGACCACACAACATCCATTGGTGTATTCTGTCCAAGTTCGATGCTGACACAAGATGCGTATAACAGCAGAAATACCATATCCAAAGCCTTCTTGGCCACCACTTTAGTTTCAGGTGGCATCCTATTGGTTATCACATATCTAATCTCAACTGTCCTACCCAACACCGAGAGAATATGGAGCGGTATCTCCCTCTTCGCTGGCATCGGGGTTTTATGTCAACTCCCCGTATTTCTTATATTAGACAGCCCCGCTTGTACAGGTGACTTCACCTGTGCCTTAAGTGGAGGGAGCTTTGGATTATTTTGTAGCATAGCATGTTATTTGGTGTTGGCGTTCATTACGCAGTGGAAAGAGGCACCGGAATGGAAAGAGGAGTACGAGATATGGAAGTTGCGTCGACAAAACGATACGGATCGGGCCATGGGTAAAGAAGATGTAGAGTTGGGGATGATTCAGGAAGAGAGGTCTAGCGTTGAAAGAGATGTAGAGATGGGCTTGACACCAAACAATGCCGAGAATTACAAAGTTGCAGAAGCACTGAATATCGAACCCAACAGTTCGATTAAACCACAGGAGATCCAAGTGAATCAGACAGAGGTCATCACAGATTTGCCACCACCACCACCTCCTCCACCAGATCTCAACAGCAATCATAACATTACGCCACCAAAAGACTTAAAACAGCTCGCCAAAGAAATTCGCATGCATGAAACATCTAAATTCGTGGGCACATACATCAACATTGGCAATGAACCAACCACACCTGACCACAAGCCTACGGATGGACGAAATATCTCTCCCATTTCAATGTGTACATTCTCAAGAGACGGAAGCTCTGCTGTTAGTACAGGGGTCACAACTGAAGTTCACAAAAACACCAAAGTGCCGCCTGAAGTCCTCAGTACCTCTATGGACTTGATCAATCAACAATTGAAGCAAACTCTTGAATTGAAACGGAATTTAATCGAGAAGAAAAGACAGCAACGGTGCGAACAAAAGAAGCAATTTGAAGAAATTTCACAACTCTCCTTCTTGGATTACAATGGTGTTGATACCAATGTCAAGACCTTTCAACAGGCTCCATTTGGGAAAGATAGCTTTGATCATGCTTTATATACCAATATGCCCGATTTATCCTCGATTATTGTGAGCAATGACGAAGAAGATGTTTCTAGATTAAATGGTTCTGCTCTGGAAAAATCAGTGGACAATCTTGTAACTGTAACAGAGTCTGCAAACAACTCAGTGAAATCTAGTGACAAATCTATGGCCGAGAGTGTGCGAAGTTCAGCAAAACAAATGAATGAGTCTATGAAAAACATCTTTCGTAAAGCAACAGACAAGGAAAACAAAAATAACAATCGTGCTAATACTAAACGTAAAGGCAAGGAGATGATACTTGAAGATTGGATGCTGGAAGGTACGAGTTTAGGAAGAAGCAGCAGTGATGACTCATTATTTCTACTGAAACAGAATCGAGATGATGGAGCTTCCTCAGCTTCTAGGCGATCAAAGGTGACTATGCTTAGTTGGGCTAGTCGATGTATGAGCCCCGACAAGAGAAAAGCCGCCAAGGCAAAAGAAGTTTCTATTATCAGTCCTACTGGCAATGATTCAATGCCACCCGAGATAATGGCAGCCAAAAATATCGGAAGTTGTTCTGTTGTTACCCCAGAAAAGGATGATCCATTAGTGGAAATGTATCCGAGTGATGCATCAATGTCAACGTTGTCACTTCCTACAGCAGGGTATTACACTTCAGAAGATGACTGCAGGTCCAAGTCTTCCAAACATTACGCCAGAGGATTCTCAAGTGGAACTGATGATGAAAATGAGGAAATGTCAATCATTATTGCAGGGGTGCAAAGAATGAACAGGAAGACATGCGGAAAGCCCTCGCATTTGAGCAAGAAACGAAGAAGAAGGAAGAAAAGCAGCCGATGCTCAGTATCCGAACACTCATCTCTTTCTGGCTCACTACTTGATGAAGTAATTGATGAGGAAGGTCCACTTAACGAGAGTGGTGAGCCAATTCCAGCTATTATTGATGCGTTGCCCATGAAACCAGTCAGGAGGAAGAAGTCTAAATCGCCCAGGAAAAAGTCCAAGTCACCACGGACCAAGCAGTCTGGTAACATACAATCGGATGTTGAGTCCGGTTACGAAAGTGGATATGCCTCTCGTTCCGACAACGAATCCAGGAAAGAGGGATATCATATGCTGTCAGAAAATGAGGAATCGACATCATCATTAGCCGCTAGGGCACGTCGTAATCGCCTGCTTTCGAAACGACAAGTTCACGCCCATCCAGACCCATCCCCAAGCGATCCCCCCAGAGATGCAGATGACGCATCCGGATACAAGTCACCAACAAACTCCCATTACTCCAGAAAGAGTTCTTGCGATGAATTGAAATCACAGAGAAGTCTTCCATCATGCGATTATGACATTCCACCAATCAGTAAAAATTCTGACACCGAGGGATGCTTTGGAAGCATGTCCCAAAGAGGGAATATTTCTTGGCAAGCAAGGAATTCAAGAATGAGTAGGCTACGCATGCAGAGACAAGCTTCAGCACCTGAATCTATTGTGAGAGAGCCGAGTGTAGTGGTGGCTTGTGATTCAGACGAGGCTTCAATTTAGTGTGAAGGCAGAGTCATATTCATATTAAACTAACTGAAATTTCTTCAAACTGATACTCGATATAAGTCAACATAACAAGGATCATGAGCAACAGATTTAATGTTAATCCGACGATAAAATCATCACTTCGCCACCCTCGCCCGAAACTGCAACCGCGTTCTTCATGACAGCAAGACTACCAGCATCACCGTGGTCTTCAGGAAGCATGCCTCTATTAAAGACAGATTGTAGGTTACAGTCACTAGATAGTTTGTTAAGATCAAACATTGAGAGACAATGGCTTCCTTCTCCTCCAGACAAAATAAAGGGCTCAGAGGTTGATGCCCCAGAGAACTCAATGAAGGTAGGCCTGTGGATTCTTTTCAGCCTTTTGCCACTTCTTTGAGGCACATGTCCATGAAACGAAGCTAGCGGACGTGAATAGTCTCTACAGTCCCACAGTTTGATTGTTTCGTCAAGACCCGCGGACAAAAACATCGAACTAGATCCAGGCTTCCACACTGCAGAATGAGGCTTGAAATGAGGATCCTCTATCTTGGCTGCAACATCATCACTCCTTGGATCATGAACCGCGACAAATCCGTCATCAGATGCAGAGACAATCAACGGGCAAGAACCATTTGATAAAGAGACACAACCTACTTTAGCACGGTGAAAACCTGATCTCCAGTACGCATCCCCAAACCGATCAACTTTTGAAAGCGCTATCGTTTTATCCTTTGATCCAGAGACAATTACAACACCGTCATTATCCACGTCCATGGAAAAAATCCCACTAGCATGAAGTGATTTGGTGCTCTGAGCAAGTAGCTTTGGAGCCCCAGTCTTGACAGAATTCGATGTTAGATCCCAGTGACAGATTGTCCCATCATTGGCTGCTGTCAAAAGCCTTCTAGGAATAATGTTATTTGTTGGATTTTCATTTATAGATGAAGATGAATAAGGAAGAAACTGTGCATCTGAAATCCATCTACCCCCATGCGCCTTCCACGAGACTACGCTACTTGTATCTTTTGTTTGTCTACAATCCCATAATGCTACAATGCCAGATTTTCCAGCACCCACAAGCCACGATGGATTCTTTTGAGATGCATGATTGGTATTTGCATCCCATGTATCCGGATAGAACTGCAAACTGTAAATAGCAGTGAGACCAGAAGGTGGAATAAGACGAGGTCCAACAGGTATCAAATTCTTCGAGTCTATTGTATCATTGTTTGTATCTCCCTCTTTGAATTGGAATGAAGAGAAAGGATTGACATCACTCATGTTGTATTCAAACAAGGCAGACACAGTAAATTGTTCTTCCTCCGGTGTGATGTGCATACTGTTATCTTCTTGCACCGATTCTTGATGTTCTCCGCCGTATTCATCACCAACTTCATCGTCACCACCCAACACACTCTTCTTCCTCCTGGTTGACCGTCTTGTTGGGTAAGACATTCTGTCTGCATTACCCGCCGCTTTCTTCCTCTTCACTGGTTTCTTCTTGGCAATAACCCTCTTCGTCTGATCATTTTCTGTTAACAACCCCAAAGATTTGAGACGAGCCTCATTCCTTTTGATGTTGCGCTCCCTTAGAAGTTCATAGTCAGACTTTTTGGGGATGGATTCATCTTCGTCATCATCACTCTCACTACTGCTTTCTGCTTCGTTGCTTGAAATCGGATCATCCGGCGGTCCCGTTGATACTGAATGTGCAACGGTCATGATGATGTGCTCAGCGTTCATTTCATTCTGACTTTGATTATCCTCATGTTCATTCACTGAAATAGACGCATTTACCCCTTCTGCAGCCGTAGGTGGAGACACGACAGAGGATGAAAGTGGTTCCTTATCGTCATCATTATCTGCAATGGGAGAAGACGGACCAATGACTTCTTGCCCATTCACACTATCATGTTGTTGTGCACTGTCATTACTCCTTCCATGCTGCTCTGTTATATGATTCTTATAGTTAGAGGCACCTTTATTCGCTGTAGCTGTGGGCTTCTTGAAGAAAGTCAGAAGGGACGCTTGTTGCTTCATCATTAACTGTGCGGCGAGGAGTCTTAAATCATTTTTTGTGTGGGGAGATGACAGCTGACCACCCCTTTACACGGCGGTAACGGGAGTCCTGGCCAGCTACGCGGAGGACTCCCA
>JALLPH010000593.1:0-17228 GCA_036939855.1 Cyclotella choctawhatcheeana
GCCATTGTTGTGCCTTGTTGTGCCTTGTTATGCCTTGTTGTGCCTTGTTGTGCCTTTGTGTGCCTTTGTTGTGCCGCACAGACCACCGCTAGAGGCCCGCGTATCCTCCTGACAGACCTGACGTGTAAAAGGATACCATTGGAAGATACCTGTCAGGATAGACGACTGCCAGTCATCTCCTCCACTCTCCACCTCTCTCCACTCTCCACGCATCATCATCTATCTATCATCTATCATCTCCATTCACATCATCCACCCAAACATCATCATGAGGCTCACAACTGCACTCTCGTCCTTCATCACCTTCGCCTCAACATCATCCTTCACAATTCCACATTTATCATGTAGAACATCGCAGCTACGCGCCATGGCTGACTTTCCGTCAGCACCCAAAGTGCTAACTGCTCAAGATGTCATGGCTAAATCTGCTGCCAATAATGCAAACGCAGGAGAAGAAATACCCAAATTGTTCACGAAAGACATTTACAATGATTTCCAATCAGCGTTGTTAAAGTTGGAGAAGCGTGTTAGTCAAGGTAGGGGGGCGTTGACTTCAGGAGAGGTGCATGAGTTTGAATTAGAGACGGGGCGGATTGTTGAGGAGATGAAGTAAGTGTCTCTTTTGGTGTTAGTGTTAGTTGCATCTGCTTGCTTTTTTAATGCCTAATGTTACCTAATTTGGACACGCCATTTACGCTTCTTCTAGTGCTTATTTAAGGGATCCCGAAGGGATGAAAAGTAAGATTGCAACGGGATATGCTTCGACGGGCCAAGGCCAAGTAGGTTCAAATCCAACTGCTAGCACTACACCTACCATTCAACCTGCCACGTCGCCACCGCTGCAAGCCAATATTTCACGACCTCCAACATCAGAAGTAGCAACCAAACAGCAAGCTCCCGCATCAAGGCCCCAAATCACTGATCTTTCTGAGGACGAAGGCCCCAGCTGGGACGGAGAGGGAGGATTTGGTCTAGCACGTGGCACCACCAATACCTACGTAATCCCCGGTATGGATGAGATGACTCCAGAGGAATATCGGGAAAAACTTCAAGCCTCCGTCTCTGCACGCCAAGCCAAAAGGAGGGAGGAGGCAATGAAGAGTGGTATTATTGGGAATAGGAGTTCGAATGGTTATTTGGATACGTTATCGAGGGGGGGATCACAAGGTGAGCATGATGATGTTGAAAAGAAGTGGAGATCAGACTCAGTGCGTATGTGGATGGATGCTTTAGTGAAAGACAACAACATAGAGATGGAGAACAATTTGGTCCCGAAAGATGATGAGTCAATGCCAAGTGCAGTAGAATCAAGTTCGCGTACAGAAGCAACAAACAGCCTCGGGGGTGAATTGGTGCAACCAAAGCCCGAGTCTGTGATTGAGTTTGCATCTTCGCTTAAACAAGGCAAGACAGAAAAAGAACTTTACCGCAAATCGGAATGGCAAACCGAAACCACAATGGACGCCCTACATGAAGGAGGTTCTCAACCTAGCCAGAAGATTTTAAGTCCGACGTTGGAAGAAGAAAAACAGTGGTTCAGTGAAAAACGGCAAAGACCTGTTCCGTCATCCATACCGCCAGAGTATTCAACTGTTGACAAATATGTTGGTGATGCAAGTAAGCAATCTACCAAGGTTTCTGTGACACAGCAACGTTCAGAGAGAGGGTGGTACAATGAGAAAAAGAGAGTTCGTCCAACACCAAACTCCGAGCCAGCTGAGCGTCCAAAAATATCAAACCGAACTGGAGCACCACAACAAGATAGATCATCAATCTCATCTGAACCGCAACTTCCCGCTGAAGAAGGTTGGTTCAATGAAAAGAGAGTGCGCCCAAATCCTAACACTGTTCTGCCAGAGCGTCCATTAGTATTTGATCGAACGGGAACGGCACCTGACACCACTCCAAGAGGTCCTGTAAGAAATTCGTTTCTGCGGTCTCTCTTGAATGATGCTCCTCCCAGTCGGACCACAGTAAGAATGCAAACAGTGGTTTCTTCTACTTCGTCAGAAGTGAGTCACTGGTGGAAAAATGATATGAATCGACCAAAAGACTATGTTGTAAGATCTAATGCATTACTCCACAATACTTACGAGGAAAGAGAAGACAGCCCAAAAAATTACGGAGATATTCGAGGTGGTTGAATAGAATTACTAGTCCTGATGATGCAAAAAATGCTCTGAATCTGGTCGACACTTCAGCTCATACTCTTACATCTCATTTCACCTTACATTTTCTTCATCCCCATCATTTTAAATCCGCGACAGGTGAATGAATGCGCTCGTTATTTCCGAGCTTTACGACGTGTAATGAAATAGCAAAAATCTTAACAATTGTCTGTGCTAGTCAATGCATCTCCCTTAAACATCAAAATTGATATAAGTAGTGCTTACTTCCAGTCTTAGGAATAACCTTTGACAAAGTCTTTGAAGTCTAGACCATGTACAAAACCCCTTGTCTGAAATTCCAGTTGGAATTCTTCATCTTTCCAACTCCTGTGCCGTCTCTCTCGTTCTGTGGCCTTGCTTTTCATTTGCAAAAGAGCTGAAGATGTCCAAATAAACATTAATTATGCTTTGTTTGTTCTCTTATGGGCTGTGACAGACTCCTTCCTCTCAACCATTTACAGTTTGCATTATTGTGGCGTCATTGCTGACTTCATGCAACTATCTAGATCCAACTTTTGATTTCATTATATACTTGTTCTAGAGTCTCTACAATGATCTACAAAGTGTTATGCAAATGAACACATTGTTTATTACAGTAGCGTTCTGTTGCACGTAATTACAGCCGTTAGCTCTTCAGTTTGCTTTCTTACACTTCTTGGGACAGTTGCACAGTACCTCTGTATTTATGATGCTTTTCATCACGTATGCTATTCAAATGATATTGTGGAGTTCTCACCCATCAGGTTGGAGAATTTGTGGTCAGACATTGAATCTCTCAGCGAAGTCAGTCCATTGTCAGCTAATTGCGTAAGTGATTTGTGGATTGGTTCTCTCAAGATGTAATGGTGTCCTTTTCTTGGTTCTTGGTCACAATTGCATTTAGTCTCTCGTCTGCAGATTCAGCCTCAGCTTTGGCCAGATTCTTTCTCTCAAGCATCGCCTGGCGCCTGGCGCCTGGAGAGATACCAAATGTAGGATAAATTTTTCGTGATGATAGTCCCAATCCTTCTAGTGCTAGCACATGGTGAGGGTACAGTTTGTTCAATAGTACATTTTCAGACTTCTCTGGTGTGAAAGTTAGTGGTGAGGAGGTGTGCACTGCCTTCATTCAAATACTCAAGAGTAGTTTTACCTAATATTTTATTGTAGATTTTTGGAATCTTTTTTGTTAACTCAACAACCACTAGCCAATAAGTAACAACACAGACCACTGTTCCGCGGCGCCCATGTCATGTCACATTTAGGCTCCACCACTCAATTTCATGGCCTATAATGGCCAATTCCGAACATGTCGCTCTAGTGGCCTATCAGCCAATCAGTCAACGGCCCAAATCGTAAGTTCTTGATCCAGTATCAATGGCATCTCCTCATATGCGGTTTAACACCACCATAACATCTGAGGCAAAGCCACTGTCTGGACGCAAAATAAGTGATGTACATAATACATACTTGTACTATAGCACTAATTTAGTATGCAGTATTACTCCCTCACAATGTTTCTGCGCTCTCTTATGACGATTTGTAATAATTACGCCCTATCTTTTTTACGCTAAATCCCTTGTCACTGTTGAAATATATACTTACACTGACAGCCTTACCATGAGTAGGTGAGATAACAAGAGTTTTCTGCCAATGTGCAGCATTATAAGCTTAAATTGCATCATTTCCACCAAAATTGTGATCATATCCTTATTTATTGTTGTGTTGCAACATGGCACTGACGCTGCACTCTCTTGCACTTGCAGCAGTATTGTAGTTCACCATTGCAGGTATTCTGCATGCGGTTAATCAAGGCTGTGATCTTAGTTATGAATTCCGATTAATGTCCTTTCATAATTCAACTTTAATGCATTAAAGAGCAGAATGGTTTCAAGAAGGACACGGAATTACTGTGGGTCATTTGGATAAGGGTCATTTGGATAAGCATGGAGTTTGGATCCCTAACAATGAGGGTGCGACACTGCGACACAAGTGCATCACAGACACAAAACTTATTGTTGTTGATCTGCCGGCTCATGGTTCCCCAATGGCACAGGCTGGTTCACAAAGCGTCAGACTTCTTTTTCTTTATTGATCTTCCTGGCAATGCCTTTTGGCATTCTCACATGTTTGAGCTCTTTTTGTTGACATCATTTTCTCTTCGATTTGACACAGACCGTGGTGGTGTCTCAAACAGGCCCTATTTATGGTGGAAATGGGAAAGAACTTGCACTAGATGTGCAGAGAAACTTTGCTCCAGGGTGTCTTCTGCACAAACTTCTCTAGTTCCTGTGGACCAAGCATGGCACTCGGAGTGTTACACATGCCAGGGTAATGGCCGGTTTCCTATCGCAGTCCTGTCTGTACCATGAGATGAGGCAGGTGACAGATGATGAGTGAGAGAAACAGAAAAAACACAACACACAATTGAATACTGGTATAGCTTCTGGTGTACATGCAGTGGTTCCAAAAATTTATTGGATCAGTAATTTGGAAGGGTGTGAGTTTGACCGAGTCAAGCATTGCCAATACATGGAATGCATTGGACGAGCCAACTTGGATGCTATCAAACGTTAGGTTTGTCAGAAAAGCGGTTTAGAACACAGAATCCATCAATCCAACTCCCTTTTTCAAAAAGCACAGTCCCATGCTCACTGATTGACCCAATGGGCATGGGACTAGCCGTGGATTTGTTGCTGAAGTCATTATTCTCAAAATGGCAATTCAAAACTTACATTGACTTACACTCAGTTTAGCTCAATGCGAAAGCTCACTAAGAGTAGAATTCAGTTTACTTACCGTATTCCGCGGTGCACAAGAGTAGGAAAATGTCTCAAGAAACCCCGGGCCGTCGAGACATCGGCCGTTTTTGCCGATTTACTAACCTACAGCGCTTAAGATAGTCAACGCTCACATTCCCCATCTCATCCGCTAAATGCAAATATACATTTCTCCCAATAACTCCGCGTTGTTGCTGAACGCTGCCATCGTCCATCAAACCACAACAACCAATCACAACACACAAAAAGACGACGGCGTCACGCGCCTCATGCACAAATACCATACTTTTGGGTAGATAAGTCAAGTGAGTTGGATACCTTACTAGTTATTTTCACTAACAAAATTTTTGCATAAGAATAGAAAAAAATATTATTTAAGCCGGTACTCTTAAACTCAGAGAACTCTTATCCACCGCGGAATACGGTAATTGATGCGGCTGCACTTGACAGGGGTGTTCTACTTCTTGCAGAATATCTACAAATGGACGAACTACTTGTGGCCATCAAGGCGCGAGCATATAAAAATCTCTCTCTTTGATTGACAACTTTGTAGCCGCAGAAAACTTCGACAATAAGTTGGAGGAATTCGGCACGCATTGATCAAAGGAAACCTGCCAGGATCTCTCGAGGAAGAACCTAAGGAAAAGGAGGAGTTCGTTTGTTTAAAGATCAGAGGGGTTGGGGAGTATCAAGAATTCAGGGGCGGTGTAATGAGAGAAAGTGTAGACATTCATCAAGTGAATGAAGAAGGTGACATTGAACTGGCTTCATTGTCATGGTTATACAGAACAATTAGGCGAGATAGAATACAGGGATCGAGGTGTCCTTTCTATTACATTTTCTAGATCTTCACCCGTCTCTGCAAATGAAAGCGAGACTAGTGTATTCACTCCAAACGTAAAACGCAACCACGCAAAAGAATTTGTAATGGCATATTTGTTGTGGCAAGAGATCATGGCAATAATGATCCTTCATCGACAAAAAAGATAAGCCAACCCGGAGATGTATGGCTGAGAAAGTATGGGTACACAACATATGAAATAGATTTGGGGGATCTACTTAAGGCCTGGATGAATGGCTACGGAAATAGCTTGGCGGATCCACATGAAGTTGACAGATTCGGGAATGTAATTAGTAATGAAGTGTCGTTACCCTTACAAAATCTACTCTAGAAGAAAACAGCCATTTGATCAAATTTGATGAGACGGAATCTGAGTCTGATCAAGCAAGAAAGAGGATCAAGATATGATCACCTAGAAGCAGCCCCAAAACAAAGTACAAAGTGAACCACAAGTATGTCGATGTCTTCTGCATACTGAGTACCATATGTTGTTCAATTAATTAAGTCATCAGATCAAAGTATTCAAGGAACTATGTTCTTGTAATTTCTATGCAACACAACCTTTGTTTCTTGCTTCCAACACCAAACCAACGAAGTAAGAATGCCATCTAAGGTCATCAGCAATTTCTGGATGAAATGCAGTACACAAAATATTGTCTTTCCTCACTGCACATATAACTTCACGAGCATTCGTTTCATCACTCGATCCAGGAAGATTTATATTATTGTGTTCATGGACAAGATTTGTTTCCTTCTTTTCTTCTTCAAAGTTTGTATTGACAACATCTTTGTGCAGTCTAACGTTGGTGTAGCTGATTCCCCCGCCCTCTTTACGCTCTAATGCATCCACAACTCCCATTTGCACTACAGTTTCTCCAGCTTCAATCTTCCTTTCCAGCTCCTGAAGAACAACCGCAGCAGCACGGCAGGGAACAGCAACAACTTTACCCAAAACCTCCACATCAGGTCCAGCTGTTAATATCGCAGGAGCTCTAATAAACACCCCAGGAAATGGCCTGACACGATCATCATCATTATCAACCAGCCCTTCAATCGAAGCAGCAGGTCTAGGAGGAGCAGGCGTACCCATTTCAAAGCTAGAAATTTGACTTCCGAAGTAATTCCTACACACCAAAATATCCACACCGCCGATCAAACTCTGTCCCTCGGTAATAACAGCACTCGTTCCCACGCATCGTTCCGCGAGCAGTATCATACCAGCGCAAGTTCCCCATGTTGGTTTCCCGCTGCGGATGAAGTGACGC
The DNA here is from genome assembly GCA_036939855.1 of Cyclotella choctawhatcheeana. Taxonomy (NCBI): domain Eukaryota; phylum Bacillariophyta; class Thalassiosirophyceae; order Thalassiosirales; family Thalassiosiraceae; genus Cyclotella; species Cyclotella choctawhatcheeana. Next base: position 7,034 of record JALLPH010000593.1, read on the forward strand.
AATGCATCCCATAAACCCGCGGTGGAGTCGCCGATGAGACCCATGGCGGTACTTTCGCCTCCGGGGAGGATGATACCATCGATGTTGGCGAGCTGTTCTGGAGTACGGATTTGAGTGGTGCGGATTAGATTCGCAGATGTGATGGATTCTATGGAGCGTTGATGTTCTTCGAAGGCGCCTTGGAGGGCTAGGACGCCTATTGTTATTGGTTGGGTGTTGGAGCTCATGATCAAAGATCAAAGTATGAGTTGGTGCGATATGAGTTAGTGGTTCTGACAACACGAAAATCTTACAGGTAATTTTATATACCTGCAATGCAAATACCTTGTGTATCTTTTCCCCCCACACCCCATCCCAAGCCAAAAGCCATAAGCCAAGCCACGCCACGCCAACCTCAATCCTCAACTGCTAACAACCAGCAGCCACAACATTGTAACACCGAGGTCTGCCGGACGGCAAAATACAACCCAACACTGCGCCTGCATAATACACAATATTTCTTTACAGGAGCTGAAAATCATGGCATGTAGGTTTGACACAATCGCCATCGGTGCATGTCGACGCATGTCATGCACATCCATCAACAGAATGGTGACACCCGGCAGAAGAGCATCACTGCTGAAACACGACGCAGTAACTCATCGATTGTACACATCCTACACGAGACCGGCATCAACCTCTTCCTTCGACACTTCCCGTCGAAGTTTCCATGGCACGTCCTCGAGATTAAACGATGCCCCAGCCCCACCACCAGCCAACACCGGCAAGGAACTTTCACCCAAACTCGAGGAATTATTCCAAAAAATAATCTACCTGGACATGGTCGAGATTCATCTCTTGACAGAATTAATTAATGAAAAACTAGGAATTACAATATCCGATGCAGAGAAGGAACGAATGGCCAGGGGGGGAGGAGGCAGAGGGGGCGGCGGAGCCAAGGAAGAGGTGAAGGAAGAAGTCAAGGAGGAACAAACTGCGTTCGATGTCAAACTTACCGGGTTTGATGCCAAGGCTAAGATTAAGGTTATTAAGGAAGTGCGAACTATTACCGGTTTGGGGTTGAAGGAAGCCAAAGATATGGTGGAGGGGGTGCCCTCGGCTATTAAGAAGGGGATTAAGAAGGAGGAGGCCGAGGAGTTGATGGAGAAGTTGAAGGCTGTTGGGGCCGAGGTTGAAATTTCGTAGGCAGGCGGTTCAGGTAGAGATAAAGAATAAAAAGTCCAACATATAAGAGACCATCCATCACAAACAAATTTAGGTAGATATAGTGTGGAGAAGTTGCACCCAAGTCTAAAGGCTCAAGGACGAAATAGATAATGATTGCATGGTTTACACTGCTATTGATTTGACGAGGTTAAGCTGGGAGTTAAGGAAGACTTTGATCTCTGAACAAGGACAAACACCCTCCGAGCAACTGTCCTTAAAAATGAAACAAGTTTTCTTCAGCCAGTCATCACTTCACCTTCATACAATAGAACACAAACCTTCAGGCTCAGAGTAGTCACAGCCGTAATTCATTCAAGGAGCCAAAGGACTGATTGTCTGTCTAGTCTGGGAAGACTAGTCCTCTTAGTTGCCACAGCCGTACATGATCCGGGTACCAGCAACACCTTCAAGACGAAAAACCGATGTATCAAATCCACCTCGAAGTGCTCCAAGCGAGACTCGGAGGTACTCAACATCGAGGCTGCAGCAGCTTGCAGCTCCACGTCCTTCTTCCTCTTGGAGAAAGCCAATAAAGAGTAAATTTCAGAAGAGAAACTCACAATTTACTTGCTCCGCTAATTGGGACGATGTTGCCAATACCAACAAAAGATTGACAGAAGACCAACGTAAAATTGACAGAGAATTGAGCAGCCTACGTGATAGGATTGAACGTAAAAGCGAGAGGTGGAAGACGGAAGTGTCTCCCAAGATCAACAGAGTGTTGTCAAGTATCAGAGTATTACCCAAGGGCGACTCAGAAATGGTACTTGGAGAAAACAGGCAAAGATCCTCGAAAGGTGACTGGAATGATAGCTACTCAGCTAGTACAGATGAAGATGAGGACTGCATCAGTTCCAAATGTAACGAGTCTCAATATGATGCAATTATTACCCTTGAACAGCGAGTAGAGGAACTCAGCCAGCTTGTAGCAGCAAAAGACAAGTCAATTATTGATCTCCAGAAGCAACTCAAGCAAAAGGATGCCGTAACAAAAGAACCATCACCACGAGTTGGTTCATCTGAGAATACTAGATTATCACTTGAATCGATTGGATCAACAAGATGTACATTCAATGATATGTTTCGGCAAATGAGTAAGGAACTAGACACGAAGCTATCAGAGATAGATACAATCACGCTTGATCATGAAGAACAAATCGAAATCATTCATCATACAAGTAATCGTAGTTTCGACTCGGAGTTGTTAGACGAAGATGATTTGGTGAAGGCAAAATCAATGACTCGGTCAAGACAACTTAATCTGTCATGCCAAAAGGAGGATGAAGAACCTGCCAAAGTAGATATGCTGGTTCAATCACTAGCAACCCTCAAATGCGAACATGTATCTTTGAAAGAGTCATTGCATAAGGAACTTGAAGATTTTCAGCGGACATTTCGACAAGACTACAATAAGATTATGGGTTATGTACGAGAGGAGCTTGCTTCATCCTATGAGCACATGCCGTTAAAAGAGTTGAAATCCTACAACCAAGCACTAGAATACGAACTTGAAGTAACTCAATCTGAAAATGCCGAGCTGAAAGCAGAGTTGCTACGTGCAAAAAGAGAACAAGAAGCTGCTGCAACCACTCCTCAAAAAATAACGCAACCTGTTTTCATCCTTTCTCCGTTGCCAACTGTTGAGTCATGGGGCCAATTCTGTACAAGGGTAAAAGAAGCGCTTGATGGTGCCAACTACCAAAACAATCAGACAAAGAAAGTAGTGCTTGATAGTACCGCTTCACGGCGGGCTGACTGTTTCTTGAAGGAATTGTCATTTGATAGACAAGGGACTCCTTTGAGACTGCAAAGTAGAGTGAACTAAGGTTCATATCAACATGATGCAATGATCACTCAAATCAGCTCTTTATTGTACACAGTATTCCAATATGTTCAACAAATCAAATTCTCTTCTCAGATGCTATTATGCTCCTTCCATGCACCTTCCAACGACACCGACATCTCTTTTACGCAGACAGGAGATTCATAACATTCAAACTTTTCAGTGTCAACACCCTCGGTAACAGACGTGAAGCTTTCCTGAGCTCCTGGTGCAGTTGCCGCAGAAGTGAAGCCCGTGACAGGCATCAGTCCCACTTGAGGCAGCTCACACCCACTCGACTTGGCAAAGCTATCAAGCAATCGAATCCTCACAGCATTTACTAATGGAGAACAAATGTCATAGTCAACTGCTCTTGATACGGAGTCTATGAACGCCATTCGTTCATCAAACTGAAGGTCTTGTTGATTGATAGCTTCCAGAGCATTGAGCACCGCTGCGACCGAAATGATCGAACGTCGAAGTGGTACGTATGCGTAGTCACTAGTAGCCAATTCATTCTGGTATTGGCAGAAATCAAACAGTGTAGGCTTCACGTTCAGGGCTTTATCTGGTAAAAGCTCAAGGAGATAGTTGCATATCTGATGCGGTGATGGTTCGCACAATCTCCAGCACAAAGCCACAAGCATGTCATACTCGAACGCAGTTATTTCTGCAGCCGAATGTAGACCTCTCGAAAGCTTACTCACTAGATTTGCATCCATCTCTAGTGGTTCGTAGATTTTGACGGCAAGATATAGTGCCACCATGGCAGCCAACTGGTACTCTCTACGATCTTGTCTAGCTAACTCGGCTCTAGGATGAGCAGAGCAGAGGAATCGGTCGAGGTATCCCATTGCAATACTAACAGTCTCTCTTCTCAAATTGGTACAGTCTACAACGTGGAAACACCATTCTGTCATTTTCACTCGGCAAGTTTCATCGATAACATCACCTTCTTGAGATTGGGACCTCTGACTGACAGCGCGTTGTTGGCGTCCTATATTGAGATAATCGCAACATAGATACAACTGCTCTTGAATAAGCATAGTTGTTATACAATCATAGACGTCGGGCTCTGCCATTGTCCTTGCCAAGCTGTCTCTGCTACTACTGTCGTGGAGAGTTTCCATCATCCTTGGATTTTATGCGTAGTGGTGATATGAATGATGAATGATATGTGGTGGCGGCCCGCACGATTCCTGTTGATGTGTTGGGTTTGGTGATTTGGTGACAAGACAGCCGCATCGGCCCAAGGAGGATCCGAAGGCAGTGGAAGAGAACCCCATCAATCACCCAATCACGCAATAACAGCTAGCACTAGCGAGCAAAGCCTACAGCCAACCCCCAACTCGACAGTTCGGCCGTCAGCCGGAAGCAAAGAATAAAAAGGGCCCAATCAAGGGAATGACGTCTCTTAAGCCCACGAAAGGATAAAAGAGCCACAAGAAGTCATCTGATCGTGCTTTGGGAAGAGAAGTCATCTTCTCTACGAATCTCTAAGAACAAGAATTCTCCTGAGAAATATGTAAGTGTGTATCTTTGTGTATCTAGAGGATACATGGGAAAGTGAGAGTGCGATGACTCTCTCCTCACATTATTTTTGTTGTCCTCAACGTCTTGCCCCCTGGCATTATTTTTAGTGCAGAGCTATCATCATCATCTTGTTCATCTTCTTGTCCATTCTTGTCATTGCCATCATCGCATAATGACATGATTTTCATTTTGTAGAGTTCATAACAACTGAAACTGTCCAATAAATAACAACTCTTCATTATGACGACTGACAGCAGCGCTACCATTCTGACGCAAGATACTGTCGCCGACTACGTCTCCAAGAATGCATCAAAAATCAACGTCTTCTCTCCCACTGCTACTCTCACCGCTGAAGCTATCCACGGCGGGAATGTGAATTTCGCCTTTTGCGTACGATCCTCCGACGGAAAAGCTGTGTTTGTGAAACAGGCTCCAGAATATGTGGCTGTATTCGGCCCTGATGGATTGCCGTTGACTTCCAGTAGAATCCAGAAGGAAGTTGCAATCATTAAAGAATGGACTTCGATACTGGGCGATGCGGGTGATACATATGTTCCAAAGCTATATTATTTCGACGACGATAACAAAGTGTTTGTTATGGAATTCCTTGAAGGCTTTGACCTATTAGATCATCATCTCGTCTCATCACCTACTCTTGCTTCTGAAGTGTCTATCGCTGCACAGTTGGGGAAATTTATGGCTCAGACACATCTAGCAACTCATTCATCGAAGGTGTCGCCCGAGCGTGCTGCATTCTTGACAACCGAGTATGAAAATAGGGCACTGCGCGATATTCAATTAGAGTTTGTCTTCACCAAAGCCTACAAGGAAGTATCGGAAATTACATCGAAAGGATTTAATGCAGATGAAGCTTTCTTGGCTGAAGTAAATGCGTTGAAGGCACGTTACAACGGTGAAGTTGGTGCGGGAAACATGTCGCTCTGTCATGGAGATCTTCATCCGGGATCTGTCATGGTCAAGGTGGATGCAGATAAGGCTCAGGTCCGTGTGATTGATCCCGAGTTTACGGTCTATGGACCTCCTAGTTTGGATGTCGGAAGCTTATTGTCTGGTTACATCCTGGGTGCAGTGCGTCAATCTTATGCTGCAGAGAGTAAAGAAGAAAAGATAAGCAATGTTAGAGCAATCAGTGAAGGAGTTGTGATGGCTTGGAACTCTTATAAAACAGATATGGTAGACGGCGGAATCTCAGACGACATCATGAAAGAAATCGAGAATGAAACTGTCGGGTTTGCAGTTGCTGAAGTCTGCCGAACCGCACTTGGATTTGCAGGTCAAAGGGTATGGCTGCAGTTTGATGATGAAAAAGTCAAAGAGGAAGCGATTGAAACTTCGTTGTCCATTGTGCAAAAATGTATGGTAGGCAGGCACAAGCAAGGGATCAAGTGTCTTTTTGATTGTCTTTCTGAGCTTTACAATTGAGATTGCAATACTTCAAGCAAGTTTTGGTAGTGAACAAACAAGGCTACTAATTGAAACTGTACTCATCCTTAAACTAATAATTGCATGTTCACAGGAGATGGGGATGTGCCCGTGTAGATCAAAGATGATAAGATCTCACTATTCACTACCTACTATGGTACGTCTCTCTAGATTTTTTACCATACATAGGTACCATAGGTGTTGTTAAAGTGCAACAGCCTAGCAACAGCTAGCACACAGCACCCATCAACCAGCCATACATCCCTAGATCTTCTAGTCTGTTGTCGGTCTGCAATGTCGTCTACTAGTCAAGCACGGAAGCGGAAGCGTGGATTGGATGCACCCGAAGGAGATATTGAATGTGAAGGTGCAACTGATGAACCTGTTGAAAGCACCAAACGTCGTTCGCGTCGACGTGGAGCTAACACCCCTGAAGATGATACATCAGCTGCCCAGCCTAACGGATCAAATGCTGTTATATATAGCTCAGAAACATCAAACAAACAGCTTGATGGGCAACGCCCTTTACGTCAATTAAAGGGAAATACCAGCGCAAAAGACTCTCCATCTAAATCTTCTTTATCGCGGCCTCCCTTGGGTTTGTTTTGTGGTGGTGGACTGGAAAGCAAAACTCTTAAAGCAACCCAACCATTACCATCTATTGATGGTGGCACTCCATCAGTTCTCGATGAATCATCCAATAATATGTACAAAGAAAGTAATGATGACGGTGAATGTGATGACTACAAGTATCTTACAGATAACTGCCGTCAGACCAGCAGAACAAGATACTTGCGAATTGCGGCATTGATCTTTTCTGTGTCAAATTTCCTGGTATTGATGACCCTGTCATCGGTCCTCTACACACTAGATTTTAATCACAAATTTGAACTGATGCAGAAGAAATCTATGCATGTTAGTATAGTAGATAAATACAACACTCTTTACGAAGAGAGTGTCGCATCAGTGAATGAGTATCGGAGTAAACTGAGGGTATCTCAACAATCAAACGAGCAGCTGAAAGGAGCAATGGCCTACACGGAAAATGAGCTGAGCCAGTGTCAACAAATGAATGGACGGCTAAAAGAAGCAATTGTACATATTGAAGCTGATCATAACGCTCAGATTGAAGAATACAAATCTATATTCAAGCAACACGATAATGATATGAATGAAGCTCTTAGTCGCATCAAAGTTCTTAGGGGGGACAAAGAGGGTAAAACGTCAGCATTAGACATGGCATGGCAACGTATGGATGAGCTACTGGAAGAAAATAATGAGTTATCTCATCATTTGAGCAAAGCAAAGAATCATCAGCATTTTGTAGCCAGAGACAGAGAATTGATCAACACTGTCGAATCTCTCACGCAACAACTGATAACAGTCAGCGAAGAAAAGAACAATCTGAGTAATTTATACGATGATTTGAATACTCTCTTGAGTCTGGTCAACAAAGAATATGAGCTGCTGGAATTTACGCATCAACAAATAGCTGGGTACTTAAGTCAAGTTCTATCTTATGTTAAGAGTCTGCAATGTACTGCACAGAAACAGCATGATATAATTCTTGAATTGACATCGCTTGTGCATTCTCTCCACTCTTCCTTGGAGCTCAGTGAATCAAATGCACAAATCCAAACAACCGAGAGCATCTATGCTATAGATGCTCTTGCAACGGCAGCAGGACAAATGGTATCTCGACAAACAGCACAGTATGAAATGGAACGTACACATTATATGGAGCACATGGAACGAAAATTGACACGGATGGAGGACGAAGCTCTCGGCGCAGTCCAGGCAGTAGCTGCAGCGGCTGGAAAGCTCGAATACGAAAGAAAGATCGAGGAGGAGAACAGATGGAGAAGCTACATAGAAGAAGTGGAAAGGACATTGAGTGATTTAAGTGTACAGACAGATAATGATCTATTGTCACAGAGCCAAAATGAGGCAGGTTCAAATGGTGGTTTGCCTGAAGAGGAGTCACCGCATCACCATAGACAACCTAGTGATATTGATGGAATCATTGAAAAGTCAGTGCTGCGTGCAGCCATTAGCCGCAGGATCGAAGAAGGTATTGTGTCGCTCCAGAAATACATCCACCCATACAACTATTTGAAAGAAAAGAAAAGCTATCAATGGGAAATCAAATCAGAAGAACCTGAGAAATGATGTACAATACATGTCATTGAGTAACCTTTAATCTAGTATTCAATGTGTGAAGCTACATATTATGCTTTGGCTTTTTTCCTTGCCCTCGAGAAGTCCACAAACGAATCTGAACTAGACATATGGGGCAAAAGTATAACATTGCACTCATCTGATTCAGCGCTTGTGGCTGCGCCATCTTTTTCCTGCAAAGTGCTTGTTCCGCGTACAAACCTTTTTAGTGGTTTAAAGACAGACGTTATGTTGAAATCATGCCCAGCACGTTTCCCGGATTGAGAACCTCCGATAGTAAGAGATGATCCACCAATTGATGTCAAACTAGATTTTGGAACTGCAATGAGACATGTTATAGGAGGAGACACTGCAGCTGAAGCCGCAGAAGTGATACTCATACCTTCTGAAGAAGGTGCCCACGGCCTCAGGACTTTCACACATGATCTTGAACGCAGGTTCCATATTCTTACTGTACCATCTTGTGACCCACTTGCCAACAGAGCAGTTTGTTTGATGCTAGCTGGGGTTGACGCCAATGCTGAAGGATCAAGTAACACAAGCGAAGTAACTGCCTTCACGTGCCCTTTCAATTCTGACATGTACTTTGTCTGATCTATCAAAGTTGCTGCTGATGAAGATTGTTGCATGATATGTTTCCCTAATAAGATTGATTCAAAGTCCGAACCAAGAGTTTTGTTTGATTGGTTCACATGGACAACAGTCCCACCTGATGCTCCATCCAATGTCTCGTGAATAGCATATCTGTCCATATCTACACAATAAATATTCCCATCGGCACCAGCTGCATATAATCGTCCACTGAGTGAGTCTGAGATAACGCTATGCAGTCCAGAAGGGAGACACATCCGAGCTAATGTTCTTGCACCAACGCCATCCATAGATTTTAGTCCACCACTTGTACTTTCACTAGAACCAACTTCCATAACAATCAAGTGCCGATCCAACGAACACGATACCAACCTAGTACATCCTACACCCGAACCCTTCAAGACAGAAATTGCACCAACAGGCAAATGGTGTTCACTCCAAGTCCTACTTGGATGTATCTGTCGCTTTTGTTCCTCGTCGACTATATCCAAAAGGCTCCATGCATTCACTACACCATCTTCTCCACCCGTAAATAATGTACCGTCTTCGTCAAATACACAACAAGTCACCGGACGATAATGCGCCTTCCACACACGCAATAGATTGTCCTCTTGTGTCCATGACCAAAGGTAACAATTCCCACTGACACAACCCGCGACTAGATATCGTCCACAGCAGGAAACAGATACCGATTGAGGAGTACTGGATAACGCTTCTGGTAAACGCACCTTCCATTTGGTATTATTGCCAGTATTACTGTTGTTCCCCGTCATGGTATGCACTAAAAAGGCATGATCATCCTTGTTACTCCCATTCCCGGCGCCGCCGTGTCCTACGAATACTGTATGGTTGGCATCGTCGCCTCCACCGCAAATCATACGGTTGGTGGGGACGGGACGTAAGCAACGTACACCGAATACGGACGATGTGACGGGGACACGCAGCGAGTGATGTGTCGATGTCAAGTTCGATCCGGTGTAGGGACAGATTATTTGAATGGGGTCTCTGTTGGCTCCTGCTGCTGATGAGTTTTTGGTGGAGCCGGGAGGCCGGGAGGTGATGGCATAGAGCGTGTAGGGTTGGGAGGTGGGGGTTAGTGTTGAGTCGGCGTAGGATTGTGCCGCCATGATGGTGAAAGTGATAGATGATACGGATACACTGTTATGTGGATGGGGAGGAAGAGGGATATTTTTTAGAGAGGTATTTAGACTTGCCTCCTTTTTATTTCACACTCGTATTGAAATTCACACTGTGAGAGATGTTGTAGAATAATATCTTTGCCTCCTAAACCAGGAGTTCATGTCAAATGTGGCGGGAAAATGACTAAAACGCAACCTAATTGAAATAATTATTCGGGGCAATGATGTTACTACGTTTTCCAGGAGAATTGTTCTTGACAATTTTTTTTCTAATTAGCCCCCC
>JALLPH010000594.1:0-17215 GCA_036939855.1 Cyclotella choctawhatcheeana
TTTACCTGCCTCTGGCCCAAATCAGAGATACCCGGTAAAAATAGGGTAATTACCTTGAATTACCCGGTAATTACCCCGATAATAATAAAACTAAGGACTACAGACTCCATCTCACCCAAATTTTCAAATTTTCATCAATTCAAATAAGGCATCTTGAATGAGCTTTCCATTCACACTCTTTGTCAGCTCACTTTGTCAGCTCAATGCTTACCAAACGTAGACCCAACCATACTAGTGAAGACCGAAGACAACGGCGACGACCAACACCGGCGACGAGCAACAACGGTGATGACGGCAACTATCAACACTCTCATCACTTGAAAGCTCACTCTTTGGCTCACTTTGTCAGCTGTCCGCTCACAGCAAAACAACCAAACGCCAGCGACAAGAACCAATGACATGAAAATGAGGACAATCGAAGCTCTCATCCTTGTTAACTCGGCAGAGCTCAAAAGCCACTCCTTCTTTGGCTCACTTCGTCCGCCGTCCGCTCAGCCAAAATTCACCAGCGCCGATGGCCAATGGAACAATGACATGGCAATAGACACCGAAGCTCTCACCATCAACTTGAAAGCTCAATTGACTTGAAATCGTGGCTAAATTTAAATAGTGATGACTCAGACAGCTTTAAATTCGAAATGAAGTACTGATAGAAAATGAAACACAACGTGCTCTCAATGATGACTCTTGCTTATATATTTATAGTAGTGGCACGAACCCATTGCACTTACAAGCAAGTTAGAGAAATGGAGGGAGACATCTGCATTGCATTGTACTTTGTACTCAATATATTCAGGACCTATAGTTCAGGACGAGTATGGAAAGACAAGTGGCAAGTCGGCAATGAACGGACAATGGACATGCGAATCCAAGACGGAAGTGGTCCAATGAGTGAATCAAAATGTACTCATCAGTCCTTGATTGCATACTGTGGAGGCCAACCAAATAGACAGAAAATGTAGGTAATTTGGAACTGCGTTCACAATCAGATATCAAAAATAATTTTCAAACCAGTTCATTTTACTTAGTACACTTTATCTACTCACGGATAATAATTTGATTGTATTGAATAGCTCAAACTCAAAGACCATTGACAATGAATTGTATTATCATCATAATATCCCAACTCCGAGCCAGAGGGACACTTTAGTGTCCCTCTGGCGTAGGTTTACGTAGACTCTGGTATGTTCGTCCAGAGGGACACTAAAGTGTCCCTCTGGGTGGACGATTCCTACGTAAGTCTACGCGCGGCCGTTGGCTTTTGCGAGCTCTGAAAATACTTTATTGTTTTTCATAGCTCGCACGAAATTGTTGGCATCAATAAAAAATGCAATTTTCTCAATTAGGGTTTAGAGATCGGAATCAATCGGTATCTTTAATTTTTGAATACTGTAGATACCTAACCGTCAGAAAACATCCAATCTCTACGTATGCATCTCTGTAGAGGAATCAGTACGTTCCAGAGGGACACTTTAGTGTCCCTCTGGAAATTGCGATAAAGTGACAAATCCAGAGGGACACTAAAGTGTCCCTCCAGCGGGAGTGGGGATATTTGTACACCGGACAGCATCAGGCGGGCGGCGGGCAAGAATGTTAGAGTTCTTCGAGAATAATACTGCTATGTATATGCAAATTGTGCTTACCTTTGTAGCTACATGTAAGCTCGTGTAAGCATGCAATGTCAAGTTCTCCAAATGGAAACTTATTCTCGTGTGCATTACTGGCAGGGTACGCTGAAATCGCTTTGGTGTCTCTATCTGTTGCAGGGACTGGAGACGGTCTGGCATACCGTCATAATCAATGTAGCATACAATCTCATTTGCAGATTTAATGCTGGTCAATGATTTGTAAGGATGATCTTTTGGATTCCATGCAAAGTATCCCATGTCTGATATAGGTTGAAAATTTGAGAGCTTGGTTTGCTTCAGTTCTTCTGAGAAAATTTTTTGTTCTCTCTCTTGTCTCTTCCCAGATCCAGTTTCCCAAAGAGCTGATTTAGACTTGTCATGATGTTCAATTAAAATAGAGGATAGATTTGTGTTTTTGTGAGCACATTGGATATGGTAGCAAACTGCAGCAAACCTGAAAGATGAAATTTTCATCTCAGTGACTCAAACTTTCAAAATTGAAATTGTTGATAGAGTGAATCTTCTCTTGAATTTTTTTGGTGAGCGCGCCATCTGCCAATAATGCCGGCCACCGGCCACAACTATTTACTAACAATGACACAGTCACAACTGACAACACGACCGGAAACAAATCAATTGAACCAAGCACCAAAGCCAACAGCCGACTCAGCAACTGAGAGCTGCAATCACATCGCAGTAACATCCAAAATCGTTGGCCAATTTAACATAACCATCGCCCTAAATCGTCATGTGCATACCCCCTGTCAAGGCAACCAATCCCATCCCCGCGTCCCCAACACGTGGTAAGCCCGCCCCAAGCAATGCAGATTCGCCACCCAGTAAATGGTACAATCAGGGAGGCATTCAGGGCATAACCGAAATCGGGATGGGGATCAACGTTCTCGCCACACCCATCTTCTTTCTGCATCTAATTTTCATCGATGACTTTTTCATGGGGTACTCCTTCCAACACGTCTTTGGAGCCGTGCTATTATTCCAAATGATCACAGCCGCCGTCCTTCATGGGATGAGGACATTGTTTTGCATCGTTTGTGTGTCGATGTATCTGACTTCACTACTTATTGTGCCCACCCTCAATGCACGTCCGGAACTACTGCTATTCGTATCTGTGAGCCTAGCAGCTTGGAGGGTATGCATCTGTATGTCCGTCTGCCTACACCGTTACTCGGCTCATGCGGCATTCAAATGCTCCGCACCAATGCAGTTATTCTTGAATCTATTGGGCTGTGCGGCAAATCAGGGTGGACCTATATGGTGGGCCTCTCAACATCGATGTCATCATAAGTATTGTGAATTGGAACGCGATCCACATTCCGCTTTGCAGGTGGGGACTGAGCGTGCATTTGTGTTCTTTTTAGAGAGGAGGACCGTCGAAGAAGAATTCGCCCCAAGACATAATGACAATTGGTATTTGAGGTTGGTGGATACGTGGAGTTTTCTTGTACCGCTGTTAGAGATGGTTGGGGCATATTTCCTCTTTGGAAAAGAAGGACTATTTGTCAGCTATACTTCGTTATGGGTATGTGAATGTATAACATTATGGTTTAATATTGCCAATCATCCAGCTGATGCAAAAGGAGAGGTATGCAAAGCCTCTGGAGTGAGGGGTCGGCCGAAAGAATGGTATCCTGCATTTCAAATGTTGAACATTCTCCACCCATTTCTTGGATACTTTGCTGGGGAGATTGGACACGACGATCACCATGACCATCCAATGTTGGCCAAGAGGGATGAGGTAGATTTGGGATATTATTTATTCATTTTGCCACTGGCTAAATTGGGTTTAGTTTGGGATGTCAAGACCAAGAGACATTTTTGAAAGGTGTCTACTTTTGGATACCTTCGTCGATTTTTCTTAGAATACTGTACAGTGGGTGTATGAACCCTGATTAATAGAGATTTGATGCATTGCTGCCGTAGATCCTCGGGTGGCATTGTTTATAATTTTTATACTTTAATAAGTTTGGTAACTTAACACAGAGGCTTTTACTCGTTGCTCACATTCATACTTAGCTACTGACTTTGAGACTAACTACTGACTTTGGGAGTGGAATCAATATCTTAAAATATTGATTGCAATCCCCTAACCCGATCCCTATCGGCAAAATGTGCTTCCGCCATCTATCTAATATCATGCATATTGTCGAATAGGGATCAATCTGGGTACTGATGAGTCAATCCACCACCAACTAATTCCTCATTGTCGAGTCTAGTATTCTGATTCTGATCCCCTCAGCATGAGACTGCCGGCAACCTACCCCTAACCCTAACCTTCGTGAAGGGGGGAGGGGGGGTTGTGAGTCCAATGCAGTGGACAAACCGAACTCATGCTGAGCCTGCAAATGGGAAATGACTTGTTTTGCCTGTGCTTTCTTTCATAGCATTGCAGGGGCTTGTTAGATTCGAATTTCATGAGGAACAACAGAAATTACCTTTATTCATTTGTAGCTGAAGCTCATCATGGAGAGCACGCTTCTCCTGTCGAAATGATCTTGCTATTCGTGATGTGCTACTCTGTCCTCTGTCTTCCTGCGCTTTCTGATAGTTCTGTGATATCAAACAGATAGATCGAACGATTAAAATATTGATTCCACTCCCCTAACCCGATCCCTATCGGCAAAATGTGCTTCCAGGGTGGGCTTGGGGATTTTTAAAGCTACACGATCTTGGTGGTTTCACTAATGAAATGATGATGCAAAGTAAACTTCCTGGCAATTGAATGATCGTGTAGCCTGACTTCTCTCCCCGCTGAGTTGATGCTGCTTTGCTGCTTCATTGATTCGTTCAAGGGAGAAGTGAACCGCTCCGCGAGAAAACTTCAAACCGTGAAAACTAAACTAAACTTCAACTACTCTCTTCGCTCCTCAGCCAGCCTCATAACAAGTGTATGTCATTATTTGGTGCAAATATAAAACATTGAGTATTATCATTTCTCTTCATCGAAAAGATTCAAACAATATAAGGATAAAAGAAGTATACTATGTTTTTATTTTTTTGGTTCCCTCCCACTAACACATTTGTTAATGTTGTCTCCAGCACAACTTTGTTGTTTGATTTGTGTATGACTTACCTTCACATCTAGTTCTGTGTCAGGAAGCGGTGAGGGGATCATCTTAGGAGACCCATGTAAGGTATTATAATGTTTCAGTTATATTATTATTCATCACAACATGATGTCTCCTGACTTGCCCCTACCAGCACAAAATTGATACAGATTTTGCGACAACAAAAACCATTTATGCAGTGGAATTGATGCAAAGACAACCACACCAAAATGAGCTGGGCAACCACTTTGAAGGGTGTGTCAGCTGTGGTTCATGGCTCATGGCAAATACAGCTCATTTCAAACAAACAAATGTGGTCGCAAACCCAAGACAGCAGCTGTACACTTGACAGGCATATTACAGCAATGGGAATTGTCATACCTTGCTGGACACTGCCATAGTTGTTGGGTGGGTGTGGTGTGTGGCATGGTTGTCACCATGGTGTGCGAATCAGCCCATGCACACTCAATCTTGATTTGAAGAGTGGATACAGGCCAAGCCAAATCTGTACTGTACCCTCCCAGCATGACTCAAAAAGTGTTTGTACTAGTGTGTGTTTTATGGAACAAACTCCAATATCAATCTTGTCCAACCATCCAATATACCAATGATGAAATATTGAAGGGGTCAAGCTGATGTGAATTGCTTGAATCAATCTGAAGTCACGCAGTCTTGGTGTGAAATTTAGGGGCTGGGACTGAAAATGTCATAACCCGTGCTCTAAAAGGATATGATGCCTGTGCCAATGAGGATGCTGGGTTGAGTGCTATGATAGAGCTATCCATGGTCTACATGGGCTAACATTGAGGTCCATTACCTTATCATTGTTTCAATATGTATTATTAATTTCCACCTCCACCTAGAAAAGAGGTGAAAGATCAAAATTTTGACTTTTTTGTGTGCATCTTAATGAGCATTGAAGGCATGAATGCACAAGCTATTCAAGCTTATTCAGTGTGTGGGCATAGTCCTTTCCTCTCAGAAGATATTTAAAAAGTGTCATGAGATCCAGCAGGCAAGATTAGATCACAAGACTCTAGTATTGGCATAAGAACTGCAAAGGAGATGTGGTTCACACAAACCAGATGATTAGGTGAAAATGCCATTGCATAGTTCTCGGGTTGCAAAGGAATAAGCTTATAAAGTGACTTGGTTAGGGTTAGATATTCACTTTGATAGAGTCATTTTCTCGGAGGCTAATTTCTTTCACAGTAGTAAATAATATCTTGACTTTGGCGGTTGCATAGGAATATCACTTTGTTTCTTATACCTGTCTACATTTACGTTGCTGATAAAGAAAGAACCTCCCTTTGGTCACGAGTCACGATTGCCACTTCTCATTCAAAAACAGCAGGCTTCTAGAAACAAAAACACCAACAGGACAACTTATGATGTATCCAACAATCCCTAAGAATGTTCCACTAAGAATGAGTCCTCTCCATGTGATGAAATCATCAGCTTGGGAGCTTCTATTTTCATGCGATAGCTTAATAGCAAGAGATACAGCAGCCTGTGGGCCAGTAATCGCTGCACAAGATGCAATTGCAATCTCTTCGGGTCGTAGTGGAAATTGTTTGATATTAGGGAATAGTCTCATCATTCCAAAAGATCCAGCAATAATGACAAGAAAATGAACTAAAAGAGATATTGCCGCAAAGACAAAGCTCGAAGATGGTGCCCAGCCTCCATCAATTATCTCACGCGGAAAGCTTGTAGACGCCCCAACAACCGAGAGCAGCATATAGTAACAAATACCTGACGTCTTCGCTGTTATTTTTCGAAATTCATTGACAAGAAGAGGCCTCACTTTAGATTTGTATAGATTTGGTTGAAATCGCCGATACACCTGAGCAAATATTACAGGTATGGCGCATGATAGCAGACAGTTGACTGCAATTGATACTCCAACAAAGTTCATTGTTGACTCCATTATATCAGAGAAGCTCACTATTGTCCAAATGGTAGGCATAATTATTGTGGGAATCAATAATCGAGCTCTGATGAGATTTTGCTCCAAGATATGTCTGTCAATCTTAACTACTTTTCTCTCGTAATCTCTCTTCGAGTTGTTGTTGACATTATCAAATTTGCGTCGACCAGGAAACAATGTGTTCATTCTTGTTGATGAGGTCAATGAATGAAGAGCACTGAAATATATTGGCATAAGTAGCATGTCAGATGCAGAAGATCCAAATGTACCGCTGGATGTAAACATGTATGGAACATGAATATGTCAGGCATAAGATGGCAAAGCCAATGGAAACATTCCACATATTTTTGCATACCCTATCACACTTCTGACAGCATCTCTTGTATATGGAGGCAAACTGTCGTCATTAGCGAGTATTCTCATAGTCGTAAAGTAATTCCATGGACCACCAATGTAAGTCGAGCACAAACAACCTGCTGTGATGGCTGCCTCTACTGGAGATAAAAGCAAGTGACCTGGTCTAAAGAAGAAGTGTTGTCGTCCCGAAAGGAAGTGTTTGTGCCCTCTGGCTGCATTGTTTCTACCAATGTAACAGTCAGTGAATGCTACCAAGCACCCAATTACAGAACCGATGCACCCAATCAAGAATGGAATTGTCACGGCCCTCAATTCATCCCATGTATCTTCTTTTGGGCGAGTCTCTCTAGTTTCTGCTTCAACGGTCGACGCCACAAGCCAAAGTGACAGTGATGCGGGTAACAACTTCGTCCAGCATAACTCAAATACATCGTTTGCAGGTGGACAGTTCATTGCAGAAGATAAACAAGATGCTGACATGATTGTAACGAGAGCTCCGATGCCGCTGAGTTTTTTTAGGATTGGAATTCGTTGAAAGATGCCATCAAATATTAATCCTGCGAATGTAGGAATGATAACTGCAGTAGAAGGGCTTGCATCATCTATGATATTTGTTGCCGTGAGCTTTCTTTGGGTGCACGCCACTGATGGTTCGTGTGA
Organism: Cyclotella choctawhatcheeana; assembly: GCA_036939855.1. NCBI lineage: Eukaryota > Bacillariophyta > Thalassiosirophyceae > Thalassiosirales > Thalassiosiraceae > Cyclotella > Cyclotella choctawhatcheeana. The sequence goes on from JALLPH010000594.1 coordinate 7,641, forward strand.
TGCTGCTGTCAATTCTCGACGTCTATGGATCGTAGCGCGTTTGGCTTGCCACGGAGTGATGAGCGCGTCGATATCCACGCAAACAATGAAGAAGACGATGCATAAAACTAAGCTTAGTCTTTGCATCACAAGATCGACTATTAACTCATCAGAGATATGAAGAGGTGGCTTTGTGTTTTGCCTGAATGATAGTGAACATTGAACATTGTCGCGAGTCCGCGAGTGCGATCGAGCGCTGACACCGTCTCGTCTGATTAGTGGGCCAATTTGCTACTTTCAGCAATCTTTCTTCATGTGAACCATTTTCTCACCCCTAAACTTTTATCTGGCGGGAAGTATAAGTAGATCTCTCCTTTCCTCGCCTGCTTCATCGATCGCGTTTTACGGCAACTCACGATGAACCACCTTGGAGGAATCATAAACCGTCACCTCGACAAAGCAGCCATTGGCTTCACACTCCTCTGCGCAACAGTGGTCACAACTGAAGCCTACACTAGAACATCACTGCAAGACGCCCAAACCGCAAAGGAATGTCGCTACCCCTCCCTATCATCGATACTCACAGCTGCACATGTTCAAGAACTCGAAACGAATGGTATGGTCGTGATAAAAAATGTACTGACACCCTCTCAATTAAATGGAGCTCGGAGAGAAGTCAGGTTGTTAGGAGACTTAATGGACACGTCCAATCATCAGAATGCCGACGATGTACGGCAAGATCAAGTATGCTTAGTGAGAGAAAGCGATGAGAATGACCACGGCGATGATATCATTCACTGCATTAAATTGCTACGTGGAATACCGTACATTTTGAATCGTTTTGATTATGCAACTTCTTCATCGTTTGTGGTGCCACATCAATGTCAGCTCGCTCGATATTTACCCGATGGATCGATATATGTACGACATTTGGATAAATGCACATCGGGGATATCAGAAATGGGATTGATTGAATGGTTACGTGCTAGTGATTACCGATACAGGGCAGTTACAGCTATTTTGTATCTGAATTCACCGCATTGGGAGAATAATGGTGTGCTGAGGTGTTTTGAATCAAAAGGAGACGGTAACCGTAACAGCACTACTGCGGAACAAGAGAATTACGTCGATGTGGATCCAGTAGGCGGAACGATGGTGCTGTTTGATTCAGCTAGGGTAGAGCACCAAGTACAACCATCGACAGAAGATAGATATGCACTGACATTATGGATTAATGGAGTAATGAAGGAGCCATCTTAAGTGCCAAGGAGTATAATCGGTCAAAGAATAAGAATAATTTATGGTATTAAACAATGCAACAAATGAAATGAGAATAGTATTGTGAGGTAAAGTAAGATATTCTTAGTTTTTGTTTAGTATTCAGTGAGCGTATTTTATGCTGAGCAAGTATCTAGTTTGCGATCTGAGTTCATGTGATTGAGAGTTTGTGTGTTTTACTCAAATGAAGTATCATGTGAATCCAAGTCATGATCTAAAACCTCTTTTTGGATCTCTGGCAAAGACGGTTACTTTTCAGCACTGCTTTGTTACCTTGATGTGGCATTAATCGAAACATGACAACATCGCCAGAAGATATGCGAGCCGAAGCTGTAGACAAAGCTGTAGACGAAGCTTGCTGTTGCTTGATTTGTTACGAAGAAGGGCCTGATGAGAATGGAGGTCCAGTTCGTAATGGAGTGTGTGCATGCCGTGGTGATTCGGGTTATTTTCATCAAGCCTGTTTGGTGAACGCTGCAAAGACAAAAACAGCAGGTGAAGAATGTCTAGAAGATACCTGGTAAGTTCTTATTGTATCATTGAAATGATCCTATACTGCAACGCGTCTCATCCTCATTGGTTATGGCAGGTTGAAATGTCCGACGTGCGAGCAGTTCTGGACTGGAAGCACATTGACAGCCATGGGCAACGAATGTGCAAAGTTTGCGTCTGAGAAGCACCCAGAGAATACATATTTGAAACTTGCAGCTCTCATGACAAAGCAGTCCGCGATTATGCGAAGCTCTGCAAGCTTACTTGAAGACATGGAACTTGTGTCGAAGGAACTTTTCTCAGCACTTACAGAGTTTTTCGGTGTTGTTCAATCAGCATCTCGCTTGCAGCTAATTCATCGAGCAACTTTAGGAGCTACCTACAGTCTTGGATATGTTGCTTTCCAACGCAAAGAACCCGAACTTGCCATCGAATACTTCACCTGTTCTTTGGACAGTCTTCGTGCTCGAGGATATGGCGATGATGACATTCAAGTAATGGGAATACAACGGATGATCGCGAGGGCAGAGAGATTGCTACCAGATGCAGATATCGCAGCATCTAATAAAAAAATTCTCCAACTCTTGAGAGCCAGTTTTGAGAAAATGACTGAGGAGGATGGCGAGAACAGTTTCTCAGCATTAGAAAGTGGTTATTCTCTCGCCGAGGAATTGTATTTCGAGAATCGATTCATTGAAGCAAAAGAGCTTTTTGAGCGTCTGCACCAAAAAGCCCTTCTGGTACTTGGTTCTCATCACTATTTGACCCATAATATTCAATATCTCATGGGGGAAATTTCTCATGGTGACATCTGATTCGGTAGTTATCACTGAACCCTTATGATATTAGACTTATGATATTAGAGCGTTCGAAGACTGTGATTATATTTTGTGTGTTGGTTCTTGTGCATTACTTATGGTTTGTTTAAATGCGAGATAATAGATTACCATTCTTTATTGATTCTGCTACCTCTATTGATACCTTTTATATACAAACATTTCAATGAATCAGATATCTGTCAGTTCTATCCATCGACACAATACTCTCACTCCTCAAGAAACTGTCGATACAACATCATATCAATGGTAGGATTCGATCCCTTCCAGCTCTTTCGCTTCTGTTCCTCAGTAACAAGTAAATTGCCCGCATTATCTTTGCATGGCAATGTAACATTGTTCTCCTTCGCTCCATTCCCCTCCACTCCATCAACTTCTTCATCCTCACTATCCTCCATCATACTACAACAATGCAATCCCAATTCTTGTACATCACAATCAGCATCGCAATCATCCTCATAATACTCCTCCCCCTCTCCTACAACATCATCGTATTGTATAGTTTTCTTCTCCTCGCGAACCTCGTCTTCGACTTGACGCATGGAATACTTGCAATTGAATAACAAATCGCATGTACCCGCGGCCGTGGCGAATTTCTCCCACGGTAATTTTGCGAGTGGAGTCAAGATTGGATGGCGTAATTTCTTTCGAATTTTGTTGTTCGCAGTAATGTTGATGTTATGGGATGGTAAGGTGTTGTTGTTGGACGGGGGCTGTAATTGATCATGGTCCAATAGTATTGCTTGTTCTTCTGTATGGGTGTCATGTGTAGTTAATTCATCTCGTGTTGTTGTGATATCATTATTTCCAGAATCCACAAGTTCGATAGCCACAAAATCCTCTTCAATCGATTCGTCCATTTGAGGTTGCTCATCAATTTCTGCGTGGCTGTCAGCGGCAGCATCAACAAGTTGTTCTGTATGAGATGCACCAATGTCTTCGTCTGCAGAAGATGCTTCATCGCAGCCGTCATCATCTGCAGCAGCAGCAGCTGTTGTTTGATCTTTATTTTGATCGATGCCCATCAAATCTTCATGATTAGGCTCTGCATCCTGTGCGCACTCTACGTCGTTTCCAGAGGCGTCACGTGACATCTCGTTGCTACTTTCTGTGGAAGTCGGATTCGATTCATTGTCCATGTTGCTTTGCTGTGTGAGCTCTGCTTCCTCGGATTTGGATTCCACCGGCGTTTTCTCAATTTTAATTGACATGATTGGGCTTGTGTCGTGCGGAGATAAAGGTGATTCAGTCGATTGAATTTGACATCGTCCTCTTCCGAAAGGGTAGATACTAGCTGTTGACAGTGATGAGTCTTGTTCTCGAACGGCTATTTTCCATTTTTCTGCTTGTTCTTTCCATTTCGGTTCGGCGGTAGATCCCTCTCTTCAAATTTAGGAGGCAATGAGCTCACCCACAAAAAAACAGAGTCTTCCAAGGGACACTGGTGGGATATCTAGCCTCCTAATTTATTGGACTTGAAATGGCGACTTTCCTTTCTAAACTCTACAACAAAAAGAGAAAAGAGCCCCTCTCTTTGACTTTGCAAGAGCACGATGAAGACCCCAACAATAATGTAATGCGAATTTGTAGCACCATATTCGACGATGATGCTGCCACCGAAAAAACAGATGCTGACTTGCACTGGTTCTAACAAAACTTAGAAAATAATGCAATATATTCAGTTGTGAACTGTACTGCAAGCTACTGCAGTGTTTGTCTTGGCTCGGTATCTCGTTTACGATAGATGATTATGCATTATTCATAACTCATACACTATGAAAACATCAGGCAAGGCATTCTGCTATGATCTCAACTTGAATGAAATACAAACCAAGTTAAACCAACGCTTGAATTATTCACAAAGTGCGCAGCCAAACAATGATCAGTAATAACAAACTGCCTATGTTGCCGGTGAATGAGAGTGTAAGGGGTCGCAACTACTGCTGGTTGCCAGCGTCGTGTTGCTTTGTGATTTGGCTGGAGGTATGTGACTATTGAATTCCTTTTAGTTTTGAAGAGCCACCACATGATGCATTTGTTTATACATCATCACTTCTGCTTCTGTTTAGATTACAAAATTTGATGCATCGGTAATGAACGATGTCTTATAATATGGCTCAAAACAGACGATGGCGTTATCGTGAAACATTTTGTTTCAATGCAAACATTCCTAACATGCAATATAATAACAGCAGACCAATCTGTTTCCTATTGGGTAATGAACAAAGTCACTCCTTTGACTGATTTGCAGCTGGGAACTGTACAATTGGCAACTTCTATCGAGCAGACACACTACTTATGCTTCACGTCTTCGAAAAGATGTGTTTTTTTTGGAGAGAGATTTGAAAATCTTTTTCAATATTTATCAAGCATACTAATCCGAAACCAATAGTTATGTTCGTGTTCATCAAGGATGATTAGAGCTGTCAGAAATTGTTCTGGTAATGTTGTGAAGCCATTGGAAGGACTGTATATTTAAGAATGAAAGAAATGCATCTGTAGATGAGAGCTTGAGGCTATGGATGGTCAATGATGTAAAATGTGCAACATAATCAGGTAGCAGTTCGATATAAGTAGCACTTGAAATACTTATTGCCTACATTTTTTTTTACATCAAATTCTTATGTACCAAACAATCCTTCCTCACATCCTCTCATCCAAACTTACACGTAGATCCACTTCTGCTGAGACTCACAACCACCATTATCTGCAAAAACAGGCTGGTTTTCAACCCTTGATGAGGTAATTGAACCACAACCACCTTGTACACCAATAGAGGTACTAGTAGCATGTTTAAGCTGGAGCCTACCCTCAGGATTCAAAGTAAACCTTTGGTCATCATTATCACTGCATATCTCGATAGTGGCTGCCACGTTAAATCCATTTGACTGCATGCACATGTCTTTATTGCCCTGAGGGCGAATGCGCCCAGAAGTTGGGTCAATATGCCATTTCTGAGTTGTCAGGTCAGCAGGATTACAGGGATACATCAAACTGCAGTGTTCGCAACAGTAGAACCATTTTGAAGACCAATGCACATGCCACTGTTTTGAGAGTTCTTGATATGCTTGAATTCCGACTTGTATGCGTAGCATGAGAGACCATCCCTATTCAAAAATTCAGGGTTCAGGCCAGCAACTGGTCCAGTTCCTACCCAAGGTTCATCTCGATCAAAACCCGCAGGAATGTTTGTAGTGGGCAGATGGCCATCTTCGTAATAACATTCACAGTAGTATTCATCAACTTCAGGGACATTATAAGATGAAGCACCAAGCAAGGCATCTGTAACTGGACAGCGTGCTTTGCATTCATCATCGGTGAGGAACCCTCCAGAAGAGTCAAAATACCTGCAAACAAAATAGCATAAGAGTGAGATGACATGTGAATATGTTAGCTCTTTGAAAAGTTGTCTCGTGGAGAACTCACGAGAGAGCATCATGCAATTCATTATTCGAATCAGTGCAGTATCCGTTACCGTAGTACTCCCAGCTCCCAACAGCAGAAATGGGGGCCAAAGTTGGTGATTTCGTGGGGGCATTGGTTGGGTTTTCCGTTGGGTTGTTTGTGGGAGATGCTGTGACAGGCCATGCTGATGGGGGTGTGCTTGGAGACATTGAAGGGGATACTGAAGGGGAAGTGCTTGGGCTGTCACTAGGCAAGGCCGATGGGGATGCACTGGGAGAGGATGACGGTGATTCTGAAGGCGACACGCTTGGGCTGGCACTAGGCGAGGCTGATAGGGATGCGCTGGGAGACACTGATGGGGATGCCGAAGGATTAGGCGTAATCGGTGCAATTGAAGGAGATGAAGAGATCGGTGCCGCTGAAGGATAAGGAGTGATCGGTGCAGCCGAAGGAGATGAAGAGACGGGTGCCGCTGAAGGACTAGAAGTAATCGGTTCGGCAGAAGGAGATGACGAAATGGGTGCCGCTGAAGGATAAGGAGTGATCGGTGCAGCCGAAGGAGACGAAGAGATGCGTGCTGCTGAAGGACTAGAAGTAATCGGTGCAGTTGAAGGCGTGCTTCCAGAGGGCAAGATAGATGGTTAAGGAGATACTGATGCATTGCTTGGGCTCGATGCTGGTTGACAAGTGTCAGCTTCATCTGCTTCAAAAGAAAATTTGTGACTGACCCATCCTTTGTCGCAAGTATCACCTACAATATTTGATGAAATAGTTGTGCTATTGGCATCCAGTATTGAAATGGTGGCATGGGAGAGTTCACAAGAACAGGATGAGTCGCCGCTACACTTGGGGTTTACGATTAGGACTTTGTCGATGGGAATGGACTCTTTCAAGTCAACCTGCCACCATGTAGAGCAACTGTCGCCGGTAGTAGATATCGTGCGCCACTCTCCATCCACGGTTTTGGAGGCGCCAGACTCATCGTTCGAGTCAGAGCTTTGGGTTGCATTCTTGCCAATTGCAACATTAATCCCACCGGAGAAGACACGAACCTCGCGCATTGAAAGAGGTTTGCCGGTTGTGGACTGAATCTTGATTTTCGTTCCCGAATGAGTGCATGGTACAGCAGATGCCTTGGTAGAGAGAAGGGCAATTACCGCAAAATAGAAACTTAAAATCTTCATCGTGCGAAGATGAATTTGAACTGCACTGGCGTTGGTCGGTGATGTCTCGACAGATCAATTGATTCCACAATAAAGATTTATGACCGATGTATTACATACTTGAAAGTGGACGGTTCGACTACATACAATATCTTGCGAGTTGTTTAGATCTAGCGTTTTCAACAAAGAGAAAGTGCCGTCTTAGTTCCGTGTCTGATCCTGGCCAACTTCGGCTTCCCTTCCGGGAAAGTGTGCTAGGGCGCGAACCCAAAGCACAAAGCAAACACTATGGTAGCGTCGGTAAGACATATCTATCAATAGATTCCTTGGATTCCTCATGATGTATTACATAGATACCTACTTTACAGTGGACGGTGTGTGTCAATGCTGTCTTATTTCCGTGTCTGATCCTGGCCAACTTCGGCCTTCTTTCCGGGAAAGTGAGCTTGGGTGCGAACCGCGAACCCGATCCGAAGCACAAGGCAAACTCTCGAAACAACATCACAAAGCGATTCCAAAATGACAGCGACCACCAGTCGAATAGCCGAGTTGTTTGGGAGCAAGACTCAAAGGGAACGGGCCAAGACGGAGCAGTAAATGACAGATGATGTATGGTTTTGTAAGATGGATAGTGATGATGATTCTGTGCGAATAATGAACAGCAACTACCGTCCATTGGGGGGCAAGGCAAAAACCATCACATCCTTTCGGCCAAACAGCAATCTCAACAAACCTACAAAAAGGTCAACAGACGCATCCGTCAATCAAATCCAAACCTCGGGTGTTGGCATTGACCAATAAATTGGCGTTTGTTATCAATGAAATAGATTTGGATCTATTATTTCCTTATCTGATTGTATTTCGCGTTTGGGAAGTGCACCGTTGAGACAATTTGGAAAGTTGTCGGATAAGAAAATGATCCGATACTTCTGTTCCTGGTAATGCCTGCGGATGGTCATGTCAGTTGTTTGATTACAGACATGGATAGATAGTGTTTCTTCTGGATGCAACAATCAACCACTTTGGGATAATATAATCACCTGTAATCATTTTGCAATAAAGTAACACTCAGTCAGTATTAAGTAATTTTAACAAGAAAGTATTGCTTCGCGTGATTCGTTAAATGGTTTCTGTTTTCATGTCATCATTATTGTATCCTAACATTGACTACTCATTAGAGTGCCACGAGCATAATACACGAATAAACCAAAATGAACTAATAATTATGTTGCCTATATTACAATTAAATAGAAGTAATTTAATTGAAAGTATCAGTAATACAAAGCACCGCATTGTCTCCTTGAACTCATACTAATCCCAACTACAAAATGAATCTTCTTTACGCCTTCTTGGATCCCAAAAGTGACAGGAACATATTGAAAGCAATCTGCACCGCATTAATATAAGGGATACGCCACTTATTAGGCACGAACCTAAAGTTAATAAGATGCACCAAAGGCCAAACCTTCCAAGATCCCTGACACGCCGTCAACAAGTCATTCTTAATCTTATTCTGAATCACACTGAACGAGTCTCCGTTGACCAATCCGAGGTAGGTGAAGAAAATACTCATAAAGATGGGACACCAGACGATTTGATCGATGGCCACCTTGGAGAAGACGGGGATGGCATCGGTGCCGGGAACTTGTTTGTCGAGCCAGTTGTAGAAGTAGTGGCCGGAGGGGCCGTGGTAGATGAAGCCGAAGAAAGAGAGGGTGGCGAGACGTTTCCAGTCGATGGGTCCTCCAGCGATGAAGACCTGTTCATATATTGTGTGTGCAGTTTGATGTTAATGAGTTGTCATGTATTGTGCTGGTAATGAATTCAATTGTTCACAACACGGCACGGCCATCAACATAGAATATTATTTGACATCACACGTCACGTCACAAGTGAAGTAACCCACAAACTCACCTGAGCCAACAAATCACCAAAGAACCACCCAGCAAGCGAAGTCAAAGCCTTGGTCATGATGGGACTCTTATCCAACGCCTCCGAATACGCATCCAATCCAGGAATGGCACCGCCGCGTGTGATGGTGGGGTCACGAAAGAGAGGACTGGCGGCAGCATGATTCTTTTGTCGGAGGGGTGATATTAACGCCGGTTTCGTGAGGCCTCCCTTGGATTTGGAGACGACGGGGGTCACCCCGAAGGCTTGGGCTGCGAGGCATGATGAGACGATGATGGTGGAAAAGAGCTTCATGGTTGTTGTTGTTGGGGTTGTGGATGCCGACTGTTGACACGTACTGGAAGCAAGCTGACACTTTGAAGGCGTCAAAGATCCGGGCCATCAGAGAAGAGTGGGAATCTTTCGATCCTCTGGATCGCTTCAAGAAGAATTGAAAGGTATCTTTCAGAGGTATCTTTAACCCTTAGGTAGGCAGTAGCCTATTAGTAGCCTATTCTGCACGGAATGCATT
>JALLPH010000595.1:0-17212 GCA_036939855.1 Cyclotella choctawhatcheeana
ACCCTAGCCTGCCAGAAATTTGGGGGGTACACTTTTATTTAGGGGGTACACTTTGGGTACACTTTGCATTGATATGCTCGAGAATGATAACATCAACGAGCCTCTGCTCAGCGACGACCATCCATCATGGGTGACAATGGAAAAGAGCGAGGTTGATGATGGGGACGAAGATCTATCGTGGAATCGGCCATTATCATCAGCCGCACCACGAGAGAAGAAAGTAGATGCTGACAGCGGAGTTGATAAACTTATTGTTTTCATGCGATTAGGGAATCTTGGTGCCGCTGGTTTATTGATTTTCGTTTCGGTGCGGCAAAACGAATAGATTATTCTCGTCTTTTATTTCATCATCTATACTGTGTTTCTCACTTTACACGTGATCGTTTCATCAAACATGGACTTAGATATTGAACATAACAAATATCTTAGCCTTCTCAACATGTGTTCTCGCAGGATATGGAGTTTGCTTTGGTTCTCTTATCTGCTGCTTGGAAATGAATTTATCAATGTTACGTCGTCCTATCGCGGACAATTTTGGATTTTTGTACAATCCTTTATTACGGTTAATGTTCTACATATTGATGGGGATGGTGGCTTGGTCGTTTGGCACACTGCTGGGCATGATTGCAAGTGCATTGTTGGCGGCATTCTCACTCTTCAATACATATGTCTTATGTAGATATCCTGATTATAGAGCTGCAATGAAAGAATTGGCAGATGAAGAAGAGAAGAGAATGAAAAAAGAAATGAACAAACAGATAATTGGGAGATCGTGGAGGCATGTAAGCCCTCCTAGTTGGTTTCGAACCGAGGAATAATGTTTGTACATACATTCACTAATCAATTGCACATTGGTTTTAATTCCGCGTCTCAACGGCCCGTAAAATTTAAACCAGATGATATCAATAATCAATAATCACTCTTTCTTTTCGTCACCTTCTACCTTCAACATCCCAGACAATTCTCCACTCTCATCCAAATCCTTCACAATATCCAAACCCCCAACAAACTCCCCATCCACATACAACTGTGGAATAGTTGGCCACTGAGCATACTTCTTCACCCCTTCCCTAACCTCGGGATAATCCAAGACATTCACAGATGCAAAGTCGACACCCTGATTCTTCAGAATTTGAACAATCGACGCAGAGAAGCCACACATTGGTTGAGAGGGGGAGCCCTTCATGTAGAGCATTATGCGGTTAGCTTTGACATGAGAGTCGATCATGGATAAGATATCAGATTCGTCACTGTCTTCTAGATTGTGTTTCTTTTGAGGTGCAAAATCGTCGTGGGATGAGAGATGGCGTGATGTCGAGTTTGCAAGTATTTGATGTCTCGGTACGACTGAATGGATGCTAAGCACGGAGAAGTGCCTTGGAGTAGCGGCAGTGGTAATTTTGTATTGATTAGCCGCTAATGAGCGGACGCCACGAATTATTGATCGGTTGAACATGGTGATTGCCAGCTGTATGCAGCTATTGGTTGTTTCTCTAGCTTTTATCAAGAGTCAGGATCTGTCAGGATTCAGGATGAGGTAGGAAGATGTGCACTGGGCCTACAACAGTAAAGGTAGTTGTGATGTATACTGAAGTTTCTTATAATAAATGTCGAAGATACCTCTCTGGTTTAATATCATTCGTTTTTATCTTTGCCCTTCCTTTCATTTCCTTCGTTCTTCGCTTCATTTTCGTTCAATTAATCGTTCAATCGCCTCTCCTTATAATTGAATACAAAATACAACACAATGGAAGACAGCAACAGCTCCATCCCCGTCATGCGCAAGCCCGCCAACGCCATGTCAACGGGATTAAACTCATCTAACTTGGCTGCATCGGCAATGCAGCGTCATCCGATTGATCGCGTACAGAGAGGTGAAACAAATAACATTTTACTATGAACACAGTAATTATATCCTCCGTATTATTCATTTCCCCATTTATTCTTCGCTAATCACAGCCGCAGCAGCCAATGGCGCCACCCAATCACCTCTCGATCTAGACGCAATTCGCCGCCTCTACGGTTCGGGCCTCGCCATGCGTCTAGCCACCGAAAGACGCATGGCCCTCAAGGTTGGGGGACGTCTTCCGGGACTTGACGCCACGCCCGATTCACGTGCCATGTATGAAACCTTGACGGGGGATGATTTAACTATTGGGTTTGGCGATTATTTGAATTTGAAGAAGAATATGCCAGAGGGGGGTGATTTTGGGGGTGTGGCCGGGGATAGCATCCCTCATAATTCGATGGAGGCTCGTCTTGGTCTTTAAAATGTCGAGAGTGCAGCAGTCTACATTACGGATAAAAATGTACACACGTTTTTGATGAAAAAATGGGGAACGAGGGGGAATAGACGTCGGAAGCACATGAACTTTCTTTGGTGGAGAAATCAAGGAAGCCTTCGTTCATGAAAAACTTCTATAAGTAAGCTAAAACTGAAATACTAAATCATAAGTATCAAATGAGGTTCTAGCTCAGAAGTCAATACAATACTAAATTATATCTCTGAATTTAAGCTGCAACAGCCTCCTCAATTTCCTCTGCCTCTTCCTTCTCTTTCCACATGCCATATTCTTTAATCAATTCAACCAGCGCATCAACGGCTTCCTCATTAGGAATACTCTTACGCACGACTTCCTTTCCATAATATAAGTCAACCTTTCCAGGCAAGGTACCGACATATCCAAAATCAGCATCTGCCATTTCTCCTGGTCCGTTAACAATACAACCCATAACTGCAACAGTAACACCTGGCAAGTGTCCAGTTGCTTCTTGGATGTTAGCTGTAGTCTCTTGCAGATCAAATAGTGTTCGTCCACATGATGGACAGGAGACAAACTCTGTTTTGGTATTTCGCATACGGCATCCTTGAAGGAGAGAGAAACCAAGGTTACGAAGGAATTCTACGCTGAACTTAGTATCTCCATCTTGTTCAATCAGAATTCCATCTCCATTTCCATCCGTGAGCAAGGAGCCAATTTTTGTGCCCAATTCCAATGCAATTTCAGTGGTATCAGAAGCTGATGTTTTGTAGTGATGGATAGCAGGTACATTGATATCATTCGCCTTGAAGATTTCAAAGACACGACGAGTTGCATGCAGTTGTGACAGGCTATCATTAATGTTGATAAAGGTCATGATAGGATCAAGATCCTTAACTTTGGCAATATCTGACTCGTCTTCATCGCCATCAATCTCGATAGCAAGACGGATTGCCCCCTCTGGAAGCTAGTTAATGAACAAGATCAAATATCACTGCCGGTAATGATTGATAAACAGGAAGATTGTATTTTCATTCTCACCTTTCCGTTAGTTTTGACGGCATCGGTCAGGCTCATCAGAGCAACCGCATTATCCAACTTGTTCTTTTCAAGCTCTTCCGAAGGAACTATGACTCCAGTGCCAACCTCCATCATTCTTCTGAGCCCAGTCCTTGCATTGGTGTCATCTACAGCAGGCAAATTCCTCATAAAAATAGAGTCTGATGTAGCAATATCTTTGAATGGCATTCCAACGGCAGTTTTGAACCCAAGTTCTTTGTATAGATATGGCGCACTGCCTTCAGAAAGCATTTTGGGATCAACTGCGCTTAATACGGAGCCATTCGGATTCAAAAATAGTCCAACATCAACTTTTTCTTCGTCTTTTTTTGAGGGCAGACTCCCAACTCTTCTAGCATACGTTGTAATATCTCGTGTATCCACATATTTCTTTACTGCCGACTGACGAGCCGCAGCCTCAGGATTAGTAGCCGCAAGACGAGACTCTGCCATTGTACTAAGGCGGTTGCAAGGCTCATATTCAAACTCAGGATCTTCCGTCAGAGAAACACGTACTGTGTCCCCAAGACCATCAGCAAGAAGCGTCCCAATACCCACAGCTGACTTCATACGTCCATCCTCTCCTTCCCCGGCTTCTGTCACACCAAGATGAAGGGGGTAATCCCAATCCATGCGATACATCTCCGACGCTAGCAAACGATAACTCTGCACCATAACAAGGGGGTTACTGGCTTTCATCGAGAATACAAAGTTGTGGAAATCCTGACTGCGGCAGATGTCCGCAAATTCAATGGCTGACTCGACCATACCACGGGGAGTATCTCCATAATACGACAGGACACGAGACGAGAGTGACCCGTGATTGGTACCGATACGCATGCAGCGGTTGAGTTCTTTACACTTCTGAACTAACGGAATAAACGCCTCGGCGAGATATTCACGATCTTTAATGTATTCCAACTCAGATTCGTAGACTTTTTCTTCAAAGTCTTTCCTACCATCGGCAAAGTTGCCAGGATTGATACGGATTTTCTCCACCGCATCTGCAACTAACTGAGCAACTACAGGTTGAAAATGCATATCGGCGCAAAGAGGGATATTATAACCCTTTTTAAAGAGACCCTCACGAATTTTGGCAGCAGCATTCGCTTCACGTTTTCCTTGAACAGTGATACGGACCAAATCGAATCCTTTGTCAGCACAACGCATAATCTGTTCAATAGAAGCGTCGACGTTGGCAGTATCAGTAGTAGCCATAGTCTGACGTACAATGGGATGATCTGAGCCGAATTTGATGGGCCCACAAGTCACTGTGCGGGTTTTTCGACGGGTGACTTGATACAAGTCTTCGCAGTACTTGGTCATGGGGCCGAGGAGCTCGTCTCTTTCGCCTGTTTTGATGGAGGGCGTCCAAAGGATATCATCGGCTGTGGTTGGGTAAGCCGACATGTGACGCATTGTTGAGCTGCTCTTGGTGAAAGAGCGGTGTCCAGAAAAAGCATCCACATTGGTGGCTAGGGATAGCGCCGTCGCGACGGCAAAAGAGGATATGTTTACCATGGTAAGAGAGAATCTCTGAAATGTTGTGATGCTGTTGGATGCTGATGAATTACTTTATTATTTGCTTGGACATTGAAGATTGAAGTAAGGTAGAAGTGCGTCATCCACGCGTACCTTAAGGAGTAAGGTAGGTAGGACGAGGGGGTAATAGTAAATAAAGCGTATGGTATGTAGGTAGAAAACTACGGGGTAGAAGAAGATGTTAATAGTCTACAAAGCTCTTTTAAGCTTAAGGCAACTTAAGGTCAGATTTATTTGTGGGTGCAAAAAGTCAGTTGACAAAATCTAACGTCACCGCTTTTTGATAGTGTTAATAACAAATTTAATCCATAATTCTGCTCCAATTTGACCTATCTGTGCCCTATAAGTTATTCTGGAACAGTAGCCTTGGCGCTGCCTCCTTTGTGTTTTCTACTTTTTCACTGTTTCAAGCACTGCCTCGTCTTTCATCCATCCTTCACAATTTAAAATATTGTTAGATTTATATGAATTTGGTACAATAATTAGCAACAATTTAAGTCGTGTATTTAAGTCTTTGTATCTGACGGCACCGGTGGGACCACTTACTCTATTCAATCAAGAGATAAATTAAAAATGTTGTTGCGAATCTAGAAAATTAATGCGACCAAGCAATTGTAAATGTTTCACAGGTGGCAAATTAAGATCCAACAACAACAACATTTGACAGCCCATTAACCTTTTTGAAGACCCAGGAATATTTTTAAGTAATAGAGCGATAATTAACATTTTTGACACGCAGGAAAGGTATTTTTGGTTTTGGCCTAGTTTTAACTGTGGCTGTGGCCTGACTTAATAATTATTCTATCTAGGATGTCTGACTGACACTCACAAAGGAGGGGTGTCTTAAATTTACTATTCAAAAACAAAATATGTGTTGAGATTAACAACAATCATATTATGGAATGAAGAGGAAGATCAAATGCATGTAGACACTACCACCATTCAATATCCCTAGGGAATTTTTAGGTAGTCTTGTTTGATTTGGGGCAACAATTATTGCGTTATTTAATACTGATCCCTATTTTGATCTATATGCGTAGTGAAACACACAGCACTTTTCAACTAAAACGTACAGTATCGATCGTTGCACCTCTATCGCCGATTGAGTGGGCTGGGGTATATTTCAACACAGCCCACATAGGAATCAATATTATTTCAGTTGCTCAAGGCAACAATAGTTGCGCCATCTGTAAAATTCCCTATTAGGGATATACAATAAGGCTAGATACCCTTCTGAATGAATATATTCATAGCATTTTAGAAATGAATGTAGCATCAATCAACAAAGATGGGGATTCATTTTGGTTCGTTAGTATTTTTTGAGTTTGATTTCACCGTACTCGCCTCTAATAGTTGGTACTCAGCATTGTGCTAGGACTCACCGGCCGCACGATCAGTTGAGCCACGACTAAAGAAAATTTTTACTTACGATTAAAACCACTTCCCGCCTTCACCCCTCACAGTGTGAGACTTTTTTTGATGTCTTACAACATCATGAAGCGATCAATAAACGCTAACAATAGCAGACACGACCTTCGCCGGCCATCATTGAGGCTGTTTCAGGATGAGCGGTCGCATCCCTTTGGCACGGCGTAAGTATTCTCTTGCTGTCGTGCTACCATTTCTTTCATTTTTGAACGATTTTTGCTCATCCCATTCTTTTGATCACACAAAAATAATATTGAACAGTCTACGGTAGCCGTACAAGCGACCACACCAAATCCGTGCTCTGCTCCTTATCTGTTTAGATTAGGGTAATTACTGGTTCGCTTATCTTCGGCGACAGAAGACTGTGCGGCAACCATGCAATATTCTTGTTATGGGGGGAGGGGGGGGGGATAGAGAGAATGGCAAGTCTCAGTTGATGGGGAGGCTCACAACTCGTTTGTTGTCTTACTCTTATCTCTGTGATTGAGTGACGAATTCGTATGTGTGCAGGCATTTTGGTTATCACGCTATATATAACGAGGTACTCGAATGCGGCTGTTTTGGAGGGGTGTATACGTATGAATCTATGGGTTGGATAATTCTTCTCTTTGCATACGGGTTCTTGCATACAAATCGCCTCGTTGTTTGTTGGATTAATTTCATCCAACTCGTCGTCTACTAAATCATCACGTTCCGATGACACATTCTTCACAATACCAAGCATGTTGTAAATGATCTCTTCGCAAACACTGTCATCGGCATTGGTAGAAATTAAATTAACAGTCTTCTTCCACTCATCAGAGCCCGTCTCATATTTACATAGCAATGACTTGACAGTTTCATTAGAAAATGCTTCATCTTGAGGTGGGAAACAACGGTATAACGCTGCTCTCTTTGGACCAAAACTGGATTCATGGATGGCTTT
This sequence comes from Cyclotella choctawhatcheeana, assembly GCA_036939855.1. NCBI lineage: Eukaryota > Bacillariophyta > Thalassiosirophyceae > Thalassiosirales > Thalassiosiraceae > Cyclotella > Cyclotella choctawhatcheeana. The sequence continues at coordinate 7,216 of JALLPH010000595.1, forward strand.
AATAACTGATGATTTTTTGTGAACCAAAGACAATTGGATGATCTCAATGTTGGAATAGCATTTGTTCTTCTGTGGCGGTGGCAGCTCTGTCCCTTTGATTGTGGGGAGACGGTCGGATGAGAGCATTGCTAGAAGCACGTACACGAATAGTAAACACAGTCTATTGTATTCGCATTTAGTATTAGTACTAGAACAGAAAAGAAACGTTCACCTGATCCTGAGGCCTGTCCTCGTCTGATGCAGGAAAGGGTTAAAGGTTTGTACGCGTTAGGGGTTTTCAAGGCAACTGGGTTCCAAAAGGTTCCAAAGATCCTCCAAGAAGAGCTTTGAACTCCCAGATAATCATGACAGAAACCAACAGAAACGAGAAAAAGAAAAGAATACACCTTATTGTCACACGCCAAATGCCAAACGCCAAGGCCAACTCTGCCAACATCTAAATCCCATAAATCAAAGTAAATCATAAATCACACCCAAGATCACACACATCATGTTGTTTGGTCAACACAAGCGCTACATCGTAGCTACCCACCGTCTTTATCTCCAGTGAAAAATTATGAAGACCGCCAGAGCATGCACTGCCTGCTACAATGCCAAGAGGAAATGTATTTTCTCCATCCCCGACCAAGAGAAATGTGATCGTTGTACAAGACAAGGGAGAGAGTGCATCCCTCGACTGTCTCGACAAGGCCAGAAAACAACTAAGCATACGGAAGGAGATGCCGTAAATAATAGGAGTGTTTGGTCGTCTGCAAATCGAGATAAGATTATGGGGACACATCGTATTCGCGCTGAAGTGAATACTTCGTCTCCAACAGACCAAAGTGTTCATGCCAGGTCAATGCATAAAGACAGCAAGGATGGAAGTAAATTGTATCAGCCTGTATCCAATGTATTCCAAGATTGGAACCATCAATCGAGCTCCGTGAAATTATTCCATCCCGACTCACAGCCATCACTGAATCCTTTGCTCTCATCAACTACTGCATATGCAAACCTAATGGCACCACCAGCAAATAATGTTCCCATCCCTTTGAATTTCCACGCCGCAAGGAATTCTATGAGTGGAGTCGATAACAGCTTTTTCCATGCACTTCCCGCAGCCCCGATGGCGATGGATTCAACAAGTGTCGCAGGACCAGATGTAGCTGCTCATCGAAATTCTTATCACACTGCTGGTTCCTTCTCAACAAACGACGACGCCAAGTTAATGGATCAAAGAATCAGCATTAGAAACGCCAAGAATTTTCCAATAGATGACCAGAAGCTAAGCTCCAAGCCACTCAGTAAGTGCAGCAGTTCCAATCATCCTCTTCGTGCTCTCTCCATCAAGCAATGGACAAAAGGTGCATTGGAATCAATCAATAGAATCAATGGCAGTGGTATCAGTGATACTCAATATCTGACATCTGCTCTACACATTGCCTTGTCATTGTCCAAGCAAATCTGCAGCATAGAAAATCACATGGAAAAGATGAATATGCTTGCTCTTGGCAATTGCTGGGGCGACTATGTCACAATCCTGCTGAAAGATAGAGCAGATGAAGATGACGACACCAATCATAAATTAAATGTATCAGAGGAATGGCTTGATGAGCCTATACCACACCTTGACGAAAATCCACCTGCTCATGGCAATTCAACACTGCAAGAAGATGACGATCCTGAAGTCAGCACTCGCCTAGACGCTTTCCTTAACTCTTTTCAAGCGGGTGATTATAAGGCGGCAGAAATATTTGCACAACGCGCCAGCAATGGGGATTTCAATTCGACAAGTTCCCGCGATACAAATGCAAGTGGGGACAAGCTCTTAGCAGTCAAAGACCTCAATTATTTCAGTATCGAATCAGCTGAAATCCGATGCCGTAAAAGTGCGTCTGCCACGTACATATGCAGGGATGAAGTTACGAATAAACTGCAACAAATCTACTACCTTGGTCTTGTATTCTACCAGCTGTTTTCTGGCGGTGAGGCACCCCCTTCATCGCTATATTCCCTTGCCACGTTTGAGGATGCATTCATATCTCTACCGAGACTTTCACTCGCTCCAAAGAATGACGGCGACAACTTTAGGAGTTCCAAGCGCCAGCAAGGTGCGTCAAACGGAGAAATGGGACTTTGCAGCATATCTTTTGAATACCTAAAGTGTATGAATCTGCCTGGTCCGATCTGTCGGTTGGTATTTAATATGCTTGATTGTATCTATGGTTGTTTAAGCGGCACTGAGTCGTATGCTTCCATAACTGACGTCACGGATGACTTGCAGTCGATGGTTGACAAACCAAATAAGTTTCTCAAAGATTTGGATGCAGGTGCGCTTTCATTTCAATTGCAACTGAAAGAATTCGTCATACCAAGAGAAGAACAGTTTTCATCCATCATATCGTGTTATAACCATTGTGTGTCAAGACCAGAAGTTGCTATCCTTCAAGGAGATCCTGGCTCAGGCAAATCATGGTTGGCAAAACGCGCTGGCAAATATGTTGCCAGCGCGGGTGGGATTTTTTTATATACAAAGTTTGATCAAATGCGGACAATTATCCCGTCAGTTGCCGTACTTGCATCGACCTTCAATCAATATTGTGATCTGCTCATCAGAAATAAACATTCTGATTGGGCAAAAGGAATCATCAGCCGATTACTAGTTTCTCTTGGTAATGATGCATGCCATCTGATCAAGACAATACCAAAGTTATCTGAAGTTCTTGATTGCAGAATATCGTCCGAGGATTCATCTTTTGCGCAAGACTCAAGAAATGCTCTTGAGCGATGGCGTTACTCCTTTGCTCGATTTGTGGATGTAATATGTAATCCATCTAATCCGTGCATAGTTCTTTGTATTGACGATATGCAATGGTCAGACAAAGCCTCAATTTCGGTCCTTCACCAAATATTGAATCGACAACACAATCGAATTTTCTTCCTTGGTTGCTACCGCAGTAGTGAAAGCAACGAATCATTCTGGAAAATGATAGAGAACATCTCTGCAAATGGCGTTAACACAACTGCAGTTGAGATGACGTGCTTGAAAATTGATGAGCTCACCGTCGCAATGTCTGAGCTGCTTTGTCTGTCACCGCGTTTAGTTCGGCCACTGGCCGGTCTTATACACAAGAAGACAAAGGGGGGTAATGCACTGCTTGTCTCACAGTTTTTGCTCTCGCTCAATCGCGACAACTTGCTTCGTATAGATCTTAGCAATAAACGATGGGTATGGGATGGGAATCAGATTGCGACAATGAAGCTACCAGACAATATTGCGTTATGCTTCACGAATGATATTAGCAAACTCACACCACAAGTGCAGTCAGCTCTGCATATATTATCAATGTTTGGCGCTTCTGCTCAATCGCGATGCCTTGAATTTCTAGAAATCCAACTCGGACTTGAATTGATCGAGCCATTAAAGTTGGCAGAATCGGAAGGGCTTGTGAGTTATCATAACAATTGTTATGTTTTTAGTCATGATATGATTCAAGAGGCCACATTTCATCTCGTTAGAGCGGAAGATCGCAAAATAGATCACCTGACTTTTGGTCGGTGTTTGATAGAGCTGTACAAAGAAACTGACGACAATGAAATTCTGTTTATAGCAGTCTGCCAAATCAATCTGGGAAGCTCCTCTGATGCTAATTTAAACTGCGAGGACAGTGTGGCTTTTGCCTCTCTGAATCTAAAAGCAGCAAAAGCAGCAGCGGACTTGTCACAATTTGAATCTGCATATACCCTGATATACCACGCTATTGGCTTCCTTCCTGCTCACCACTGGCAAGATCACTATGCTTTGAGCCTCGAGATTTATGAGTTGGCCACGAAATGTGCTCTTATCTCCAAAAATTTACCCTGTCTTCAAAAGCTTTCTAGACAAGTGCTTGACAACGGAAGATGTTTCGGTGACAAGATCGAGGTGATTGCCAAGTAAAATCTTCACGTATATCCCCATAAAGTGATGAGCTAATCCATGCTTCTTTCCACCAACTCTTCATTCTACTCTTGGGCAGGTTTATTTTATAATAATGATATCTTTGGCCTCTTCGTTCAAATTGAATGAAGCTCTTGAGTTGGGCCATTCAATTCTATCGCAACTCGGAGAGGGAATCCAGGACAATCCATCGACGGAGGAAGTCACCCAACAGATCCACCACACGATGTCGATCATATGTGATATGCCGCAAGTCAAGCTGTTGAATCATTTTGTCATGACCGACAAAAACAAGTTATCCGCCATGAGATTTCTTGCACGGCTCCAAAGCATAGCATACTTTGTAAAACCCTCTTTGAATCCGTATCTTGTTGTCAAGATGGTAAATATGACCTTAACATTTGGTGAGTTCATAGACTCTATTTCGCCTCATTTTGATACTTGCATAATCAGTACTTACGAAATTGTCTCTTTCAACCGAAGGCCTTTGTCCTGCTGCTCCCGTTGGCCTATCGTGGTTTGGATTGCTTTTGGTTAGAGATGGTTTTATAAACCTTGGCAGTCGATGCTCATTGTTGGCTAAAGCATTCTTGAAGAATGAAGGCACTAGACAATACGCGGGCGAGACTTTATGCGTTTCTAGTGAGATTGACAGCTTCGTTAAGCCTCTGCAGGCTACACATGAGATGCGATGTCAAGGTGAATCTGCCGCTCTTTCATCCGGTGATATTCAGTTTGCTACAATCAATCGATTGAGGGATGTTTCATATTACTCATGGGATGGGACAAAACTGTGAGTTGACACTTCATAGTTAGTTGAATACATACATATGTAACCTCTTGATGTAACCTACCATTGTATACTAGCACCATCGTGGAAGAGAAGATTGCAAATGCTTCTCAGTTTGCCAAACACCAAAGGCAAAAGCTGTATCTTGCTCTGTTGACGTTCATGCAAAGAAAAGTCTCTATATTAGTGAGAGGTAACTCAACAATTATAATAGATGAGCATGCAAAGGGCACAATGCTAATGAAGGCGATGTGAGTATGGAGTATGTTCTGTCTTGATGTTTTTTCTTACACTTCTCCTTATCACATTCATCATCTGCGCTAATTAATTTTCTTCTCCAGCTCATTTGATGATATGTACTTGTCATTCATAATGAAACAAGATGATCTCGCACAAAGCTGTCTGATATTCCTAAAACAAAATGTACTGATTCCGCGCCTCTTATTCCTTGACGTGATCCATAAATTTTATGCTGGCCTTGCTTTCTTCCGATTATACCGGGAGACACATGATTTGTCCTGGGCTGACAAAGGGAGAGAATGTAAAAAAGTCATGCGGGTCTGGGCTAGTGAAGGAGTACCGTGGAATTTTCAACAAAAAGTTCAGCTCATGGAAGCAGAAGAATATTATTGCGATGGCAATTTAGAAGCTGCGAAAGATTTGTACACTAAAGCAATAGAATCTTCGAGACAGCACAAATGGATCAATGAAGAAGCACTATGTTGCGAGCTTGCTGCGATCTTTTACTTGGAAACTGGAGATATGCAGGCATCACTTGAACATTTCATACTTGCCCATGAGTTGTATGAAACGTGGGGGGCCGTTGAAAAGGTCAATAGACTCTTTCGGTATGTGAATGAAACCTTTGGTGATCTTTTAAGTAACAGATCCACATAATAGTAATAGATAATACAAGCCTAGAACACCTTTTCTGACTGCAAATTTGAAAGATTTACCTACATGCAGGCGGCAAATTCAGCAGCCACGATGCGAATTCGCACCCAGTGTGGCATTGTCACTCTCTACTAGAACTCTAGAGGAGTTGTTCCCAGCTTTCCTGGGTCTCGTCTCAAGTCTCAAGGCGACAGGCAAGTGATTCGATTTTTGGGTGCAAGTAGAAGGATCGATTTTGTCCCAATTTCGCAAAGTTGAAAAGCACACCACTTTGTTTCGATGAAATAATGAGTCCATCCTGCGCCGAAATGGTCATATCCCACTACTAAAATGGTGTGACGCTTTGTCATTTGTCACACCTTTTCGGCCGCTTTCGACCTCCGGAAAAGGTGTGACGATTTGATACACCTTTTGATTATACTGATTCCTATATGAATGACTTGTGATTCAAATAAATTAATGCCAAAATTAATCATTCGGATAACCTAATATCTAGTGCGACAAATTCGTCGACTTGGATCGTTCTCAGAAGGAAATTCGAATCTTAGAGAAAAATATCGAGATTGGAATTAGTTCGAAATGGCACATACCTGTTCGCAGAACATCTGGCTTGCCCGTTGTTTTAGAATTTTTTCGGTCGCGCGGCACGCAAAGCTGTAGAGGTACATAGGAATCGTCCAAATCGTCACATCTTTTGATCTACGTAGAAACATACCAGATTCTACGTAAGTGTGACGATTTGTCACACCTTTCAAAAGTAGTGGGATGTAAATTGGCCAATTTCTGATGGATATTTACCATTCCAAGTACAGCACACTCACCAAGTAATGGGAATTCTCATTGGTCGGCCCACACTTTTACTGCCTAAACTCGGTGGTTTGTGGTAGGACTCCGGTAGATACACAGTACCAACCTCAGTGCCATAATCAGCCTGTTGTGCTACTATTTATTCACTTCCACTTGTTGTGTTATTGTACCCAATACTTCCAAATAACTTTAAAATGAACTCATATTACAATTACTAGCCCTCTGGTTCCTTCGGGCTGGCTGCTTTGTTGCAGGGTTTATGTTAGATCTCAGTTCTCTGACCTCTGTTGCAAGAACAGTACTTAAAATTAGACTACTTTTAAAACATCCTTTATCAGTTTTCTACTTTTTCTTTTGGAAAGCATGGCAGAATCAAATAAATTAGGAGGGCTTTTTAGGCCACTACGAAGAGGGCTAAATTATGGACTACATCTTGTTTCGAAAGAATGATAGAGCCAGCTTGAAGTTTCTCTTTTGAATTCACAGAGTCAAGTTGATTGGACCAATACCCAAACAGTTTTTGTTCCACGCACATATTTGGACACATACATGTTTTCATTTTCATCCTCCTCCTCTTTATTATTTGAGCTCTGGCTTCACACATCGTGAGTTCGTCATCAAATAGAGCTTTAATGGATTGATGTACCAGTTTTGTAGTATTGCCCTTATGTCCATCCCTTGATTTGGCTTACTCAATGAAGATAACCTATTCCTTATCCAGCTTGACCCAGGTTGGAAATCTGGATCCATACTTAACCCTTCATAAAAATATTGTTTTTGTATTTGGGGGGGGGGGGGGGGGGGGGGGTGCAAGGGTCCTAAAAAATACAATACAATAAAAAATATAGCTTGTAGGGAGCTGTTAAAGTCTCACAGTCATCCAAACTGCCGCCAAGTGTGCTCCAAAAGAACAGTGTATCCCATAAGCAAGCACATTGACTGCAACCGTTCCTCCTTATGATGTTGCCAAACTCAAAAAATGGACTTGAAAGAATGATTCTCGACCCCTTAACTTAATAAGCCAAATGGTGTTTAATTTAATTGAAGATCCTTCTAATTGTACATATTCTGATAATGAATCATTTTACTATTATCTATTATGCATGTTCTAGTTAGTAGAAGGGGGCTTGGATTTGTAGTAGGATTCGGGTGTCAGTGTACCTTTCACGTTCAAATTCCTGGTAGAAATTTCACGTTGAAAATAGGTAGACATTTTTTCTGAATTTCTGTTTATATTTTGGTCGTTTTGATTTTGAAAATGAATTTGCTGACGGGGAGGTGGCCCAAGGACAGTAGTAGGATCTGGGTATCTGTGTACCTTTCACGTTCAAATTTCTGGTACAAATTGCTTATTGGAAATAGGTAGACATTTTTTCTGTATTTTCTGTATTTCTGTTTGTATTTTGGCCATTTTTTGTATTTCTATGCTATTTGTATTTTGGTTGTTTCAATTTTGAAAATGAAGGTTCTATCTAGGCAGTGCCTAACTAGCTACTAATTTGTTACTAAAGGGATGGCTATGGCTATGAATTCCAATTTCAATGCAACAATTTAAGTAATATAAGCAATATTGCGTAGATACAGAACAATAAAAACTAATGCAACACAGAAGCATGAAACTTTAGTTTCAAGTTTTTCTAAAATTTCTGTTTACAGTACGAGGAGGGAAGAACCTCCTTGGATTTTTTCAAAGATACAAGATTTTGTCTAGACTCTATCAAGACTCACGACTCTATCACTTGAATTCACTCAATTCTTAATTCTTACTATTAAAGTTACCAACAAAAAATCTCCGAAAACTGTCTTGCTTTGATCTCAGCGATAAGACAATAGAATAATAGTGGTACACCTACAAAGATGTGACATTGTTGTATGGTTTCGGGTAGATATGATTGGTCAGTTAAAAGTACCTCGTGCTTGTGCCTTTTTATCTAAAAGCGTTTGGCTTAAAACAAAGACTATTCTGCTACTTGCATTGAATGTCATTCATTCAAACAGACTTCTTAATGGTTCTGCTCTTGTTACAGCTCAAGATGATGGGGTTTCAGTCTAAATATGCTGTTTTTGGTATGATTTGAACTCAAAGTATGTGCCACCTGATAGATGAGGAAGCTCCACCTCCACAGCCTCCACAGTTGTTTATCTTTGTCTCCCACAGTGCATCGTCAAGGAGAATTTCATTCAGATGTATGTAATGGTTAGATAAGATATACCTTCTTAACAATCTGTTCAGATGTCAAGAAACTTCCTGAGCAAGAAAATGTTCATGTCAGCCTCTTCCCCTGAGGTATTGAAATTAGGTGTGTCTTGGGAAAATGATGAACACCTAAGTAAAATTGGGCCTCATGTTCTTTATGGTAGGCAGGTGACGATGTAGCCTCGTACTGTTGGATGGTTTCTGGTTTCTATCTGGAGCTGAAACTTCAAAATATTTCACACATTTTTTTTATGATGTTGAATGAAAAGGATCCCCCCAATGCGTTTGAGGATTTTGTATGATATGCCGCAGATTTTGAATGTTTACAGGAAGTTCTACATATATAATTGAGACGATGAAAGAACATGCCAATTACTCAAACTTCGATTTAGTTATGTATTTAACTATCATAAATTGTATTTTCATTCAAAACTTAATAAAATCAATCATCGATTCCCATGGTGGCACAAGACTTGAATCGCTGGCGCAGTCAAACTCCTGACATAGTATTTTTATTCAAAACTTAATGGAATCATTCAACCATCTAATTCCCATGGTGGCACAAGACTTGAATCGCTGGCGCAGTCAAACTCCTGACAATCATCTGAATCTTCATCGGAGTTCAGACCCATACAATCACCCAACCCTAGTCTTTCGGCTCTCAAGCGCCTCGCCTCTCTTGTATTCCCCCCAGCCTTCAGTTCTTCTTCGCGATCTTGTATCCTCTGACGTGCGTGTTGCCTTTCATTCAATTCCTCTTGGTGTTTTCTCTTTTTGTCATTCAGCTGCTTTCCGCTCTCTTCCTTTGTGGCAGCTTTCATCTCATCACTGCACCCACATGTATCATTGCATATTTTGATTGTTGAATACTGCGACGAGTAAGCAAGGGTGTAGTCAACATCGGCTGGATTTGTGGTGTGCTCCCCTACGAAGCAGTACTTTTGTCCTAGTTTGGAATCCGAATTGTGTCTGTGGAATTTATAAGAGGTTCCACAGCACAAGAGTTTTCCCTGATACCAAGACCCCCCATTTCTGGAGCCTTCGAAAGCATCATAATCGTGCTCAACTGCACAGGACTTACTGGTATTGCTAGAAGCGTAAAATGATGTGTGACACCTTACGCAATGGACGTCTCTTTCTCTCTTGGTCGGTTTCGCATTATTTGTGTCTGATATAGCTACAGTGCCCTCTGGTTTCTTGCTATTTGAAGACATGGTTCCAAGCAGGGTTGTCTTCGGTGGTGAGGTTGAGCGTTGTAGTTGTAGCTAGGCGTGGTGTCTTTACATTATGAAGCAGCCGCTGCAAGATTTTTTTGTTTTTGCAGATGAATAATAATTGGGCGAAGATTCCGCGCCAATGACGGTCTGTCCGTAGTCAGTAGAATCGG
>JALLPH010000596.1:0-18026 GCA_036939855.1 Cyclotella choctawhatcheeana
ATGATGGGAGTCCGAATGATGGGAGTCATCAAATGATGCCATCAAATGATGGAGAACCATGCGAACACCCTGATTCAAAGAACTGACAGCACAAAATGTAACTGGTAAGAGTAGCATCATGAGTAGCATCATGAGTAGCATCATACACTGCAGAAGATGATCAAATGAAAATGGGAATAATTAGTTCAAAATTCTAGTAAGTAACTACATCTAACAGCAACAACAATAACTTGAAAAATAACAACAAAGTCATGTAACTCACATGTGCTTGATTATACCCACCACAAATCCAGTACTAATTAGCAGAGGCACAAAATTCCTCCTCACTCCCAAGCGCAATGTAAGTATTTACACACACTTGTTGTTGAGGTGGCAAGAGCTGGCCATCCTCCCTCCCGAACTAAATTCACGCATTTTTCCCGCTCCCAAGAACAATGTGAGCATTTAATACAATAGCTCCGAAACAAATTGAAGGAGGTACATTTTGAAAACATCTCCGTCTTGTGATTTAGTGCATACGATATTGTGCTGTTGTGACGATGATGGCAATGGCCGTTTTTGTTGTGCGGATTGCTTGCATTGAGTTTGTAACTACCAACACACACTTATTGTTGAGGTGACGAAAGCATTTTTCTTGTTCCCAAGAACTTTAATACAATGGCTTCAAAACAAATTCAACAATGTGCATTTTGAAAACATCTCCGTCTCGTGATTTAGTGCACACTTATTGTGCTGTTGTGACGATGATGGCAATGGCCGTTTTGTGCGGATCCCTTGCATTGAGTTTGTAACTACCACACACTTATTGTTGAGGTGGCGATTTGAAAACATCTCCGTCTCATGATTTAGTGCACACGATATTGTGCTGTTATGACAATGATTGTTGAGGTGGCGAAAACTGGCCAGTGATCAGAGTATGAACCATTCCTGCACACGAATGCCTAACTTTTTTGAAGAGTTGGACAACATATCTAAAGAGTTGGACAACATATCTAATATCTATAATATCTGACAAAGTATGTAGATGAGGAATGACTACTAAAAAGTATTGAAATACCTGTCCGCACGAAATTAAAATTAAAGGTAACGACATAGAGATTAACACATACTTACCTCCATTAGCCGAAAACGATTTCTCTTTGTTTGATTTCTTTAAGGGCCTTTTGGATCCTTAAGAAAAATGGGTCGGTTTTCCAATACAACTAAGATTTTAAAAAATCTTGATTGATAGTAATAGGTAATGGAGTTGGGAGTTGGGAGAACCTTGCACAGACTGGTGACGTGGTGTCAGATGGATTTAAGCGTGAAAGACGTTATCGAGATGACGTAAATATGACGTCAAAACTTTGATATCGTTAATTATTGCATACGCAATAACGTCACAGAAAGAACTTTTAGGGGAAGGACAATCATCAACCACGTCACCTCTTCCGACGTGGTGACGAGCGGTCGTGAGATGTTAAATGCTGCTTACGCAAAATGCATCATCAAAAGTAATCATAATTTTTTTGCTTACGCAACAGCATCATCTATCCGTCAGCACACAATGGCAATGGCAACTGCTCCCAACAACAACATCATCGTCGAAAGCAACTGCGCCTGGTCGGACGATGTGCTAGACTTCTTACAAGGAATTGATGTCGACGCCGGCACAGCCTGGGAAGATGATGCCGATGCGGCACATCCCGATGCCAAGAGAGCCAAGGTCAATCACGGACGCGTCGGGAACACTGCTGCTCGTAGAAAGGTGCGTTTTCGCCAAGGCGTTATTTTTTTAATTGTTCTTGAGTTGCCTTTGTTGAGATGAGACTTACACTGACAAGTTCTGGTATCTTTCTAATGCAGCAAAACCGTGAGGCGGCGCGAAGGTCTCGTCTAAGGAAGAAGCATCAAGAGATTGAGCTTCAGCAGAAAGTCAAAGGTTACACCAAGTGTAAGGACGACTTTGTGCTTCTCGACTTTCTATATCCACTCCTCCGCTCACCCCTTCCAAATCATATTTTTGTTATCTGCTCTACTTTAGCCAATGAATATCTCAAGAAACTTAATGAAGAACTCCAAGATATGCTTGACCTGGCTCGCTATCAAGCTGCCAACATCACCAACGGCAGCAAGGTTGAACCAATCGTAATTCCAGAAAGTGATATGAAGGCATCTTCACTCAAAGATGTAGCTAACCCTCTTGCCGTCTACGAACCTGTTGCTGACCCTCTGGCAGTACCAACGAGTATCTCTGTACCGTCAAATGATGTTTTCAAAACAACCGACACTGAGATGAATTATCTGGATGTTCTTCTCGAAAACGACGAGTGGCTCGGAAAGAGCGACGAACCCAAGGAAGTTAGTGATGAAGGTAGTGACACTCTCGATCTTCTTCTCGACAGTGAATCTTGGATGAACAGTGATGATATGGAGGACTCTGGGTGCGGACCACTGTCTGATCCACAACCAGTTATTGTTTCGCCAGTACTCTCAACCGGCTCGAAACCTCCTGTGACTTTCAACCAAAGTTTTCAACTGAAATCTTTGGCAGGACGACCTTTAAGTCGCAAAGAGAAGAACCGCATCCATGCAAGGAATCGTCGCATGCGAGTGAAGTTCGAACATATTCATCTGAAGAGAACTGTTGACGCTTATACTCAATGTAAGTCACAATACCCTTCTATCTTACTAGTGATTAGAATATTCTCGCCTAATACTACTCTTCCATGAATTCGACAACAGCCAATGCTAAGCTCAAGCAGAAAAATAAAGAGCTCGAGTTGATGCTCTTGAAAGCTCATACCTATGTAGCTGGTGCCACACAGGGATACCAGCATTACGCTTCTGTTTTTGCTCAAAAATCCGACAGTAGCAAATCAACTGATTTCAGTAGTCGTAGATCATCCATCCAAAGTGACTTTGAGTCATCTGTATTCAGTGAAAATGACGGAGATCACGCCATGTCTTTTTTGTGGAAGTGATAAACCAGAGCTGTTTGTAATAATTATATCTTGAAAGTAATTAATTGAAATTGTTTACAGTATTATCCCGAAGTAAATTATTAAGTACTTCAAATAATGAACATTACTTCTTTTGTTACAGATTTAGTTGGGAGGTAGGAAAGACGGCAAGAAAATGATCATGTAATCTTTCGTTGATGGTACCCGGGAAATTGCTGTTTGCTGATTGGATGTATATAGGGTTTTTGTTTTGTGAAGTGGGCCCAAACCTAGTGGAGACTTTCAGGTGGGTGGTGTTTTCTTCTTTTTCCAATAAAACAATGTTACATCCTTTATTAGCTAAAGCAATGAGTTCGGGACCTCCTCCCCACACTCCGGGCTTTCTCATTTGCTTTAAATAATCATCTGTGGCGAGTCCGTATTTATTCGCAACAAGTTCAACAAGTTGAACTGCACAAATGCTCTCGTTCTCTTGCACAATCAACTGCAGATTGTTTTGTATTGCATCAGAAAGTATGTCAACAGCTTGAGATCGTAGCTTTCTAGAAAGTTTATCCACTTCTGACATCGATGGATGCTGCTTGACGCCATCACTGGATGATTCATTGTATAATATGCCAGCAGCAATAGCAAGAAACATACATGATCCGTTTCCAGGGACTTGCCTTATAATCACTGGAACGGGAGTTGAAGTTTTTTCAGATGTAGCAAAATATTTTGACCCAGATAAGAACCACTGATCTGTTTCTCCTCTCGACAAGGAAGGATTGGACGTGGTAATATCAGAATGCAACAGCACTAAACGAAGTACTATAGAAGCAAACGACCATCGAAGCAAATTATTGCAAATGAAAATCCAGTATGATGTGCGCACGAATAACCTCTTCATTAGTGGAATGAATTGGAGTAAAGAGAGGGTAGCCCCAAAACTAGTTACTTCTGTTGCAAATCGTCTTAGAAATATCAAGAGGCGTTCTTTGAGTGGTAGACCAATCGATGTATTTGATTGAGGTAGACCTTTGCGTCCAATATTGCGAACCCATTTGAGTCCTCTCTTATCAACTATACGAAAGACGTCACTTCGCACTTTATTCGAGAATTGATAAGGCGTAACTTCACTGAACAATCGACTGCGATCAAAGGAATTCGAAGCTTTGAAGCTAGAGCACTTTTGATTCTGTGATGTTGCAAGTACACAGAAGAACATCGCACTTCTCAATGTAATACGCATCACTCATCACAGCTTGTCAACTTTAATATCTTTCAACTGTGGGACGGAATGTCAAATAGAGATTTGATGAGGTGAGGCGCGTGTAGGGGTGGGATCGGATCGATCCATGATGTTGATCGTCAATCGTCAAGGAAGTGATGACTGATGACGATGGAAAGTGGATCGCCCCCTATTATTGACCCGTAAAAAGCATGTTTTAACGCAGTGAAGGCTAATTAGGGGGCAATTATTTTTTTGCATCACACGCACCGTGCGAAGAGCGAGGGCCTCTTATTTTCGTTGCACCTCATTTTTTCTTCTGGTGCACAAACCACAGGCTAACGATCTGGAAGAGATATCTAGAGTCAAGAGCATGTGTGTCGAATGTTCAAGCCATCTTTATTTTTATTATCTGTTGTCATCTCTTGTCATCACCAGCAGGCCCAAAATCAAAGAACGCATTGGTAGCAGCAGCACCAAAAATCATTCCAGACCCAATCCAGCCAACAGGACCAAGTTGTTCACCTAGTAACAAATTAGCAACTATGGCTCCATACACTGGATCCATGGCATATATTATAGATGCCCGTTCAGCCGAGATGTCTTTCTGACCTTTGGATTGGATGTAGTTGGCCAACGTGGTTGTTACCGCTGAGAGATAAAACATTTGTAATGGATGATCAATGAAGGTAGCAAATGTCGCGTCAACTGTATGTCGTATTGCAGCTGCAGCCATTTGAGCATTCGTCACAGTTTCAACTTCTACATGTAAATTCTTTGAAGCAATTGCAAACGTCCAAATAAGAGATAGTAAACTAACAGCCCACAAACTGGCTGCATTCAACTCTGATGACTTTGACACTGCCTTCGATGCCGCCTCGGTTCGTAAGATAAACATTGCAGATGCCGCCGCTGCGGCAATACTCCACAAATCACCCACATTCAATCCAAAACTTACGCCATGACTCGTATCGGAATTATCCACTGTCAATAATGCCGTGCCGACAAAAGCCACGAGAGCCGAAAGCCAGGTAGATGCACGTATTTGTTTTCCAAAGATTAGGAATGAGAAGAATGGGACGAGTTTGACATTGAGATACAAGAGGAATCCAGAGCGAGAAGCAGTGGTTGTTTCGAGACCAATGGCTTGAAAGGCATAGCCTAGGAACATGTAAATTCCTAATTCGAGGCCGTATTTCCATGCCAGATTAGTTTGGTATGTTTCTGTTGCATTTGTAGTTGTTATTGTGTTTTGTTGAGAAATGACTGAAGAGTCATCATCCGTTGTTGTTGTTGTTGATGTTGTTGTAGATACAGTACTTTGATCATCTACGTCTTGACTCGCATCAACAACACCAGCAAGACGATATTTTATTCTCGTCAACACCCCATTCAGTCCAGGAGTATACGGACTAGCAAGCAATGCGGCCAATCCAAACCTTGCCAAGGTAAAATATGCAGCTGCATCCCCATCATTTACAGTCAATACTGCTTCTTTTTGATCATCGCCCGGACCAATAACAGAAACTAGTGCTTCACGTAACCACTCTCGTACAGTGACATCGGGCCCAAGTGATATATTGTCCACTACACTTTTAATAACGGCATGTTGTGTGCCCCAAATGACTGCGGCTATATTGAGAAGAAGGATGGATTGTAAGGGGACTCCCCAAACTAACATCGGGCCGTTTTTGTTTCTACCATCATCTTGTGGCAATATCAATTTGTTGGAATGAGAATGAGTAGTGTTCTTCGATTCGTGTTTGTGAGGTGGTGGTGGCGATTCTTCATCATTGTATATGTTATCATTCGTACGTTCAATGTCTGTTTGATCTGCAAGATTGTTTATATGTAATGAGCTCGGTCGACGTCGTAAGCGTATACCTCCGATCGACATGATGTTGTTGGTATGAACTCGAGGTTGTCGTCGTCTGGCCAGAACAGAATTCGATTTGCAGAGAGGCCTTACTCTCCGTCGTAATGGTTCTATTGGTGTGAAGGCAGAGGATGGTGTTATCCAACTGCTGAGTGAGATCTTTGATAGTATTAGTGAAGTAAGTGAAAGAGAGGGCAGTAATACTCTCAGCCAAAACATTGTTGGGGTAGAGAGTTGCTACAAAGCAAGATCGAATGATTGGAAGCGTTCAATTTCAACACGTTTTTGGCTGATGATAATTTGATATTCACATATGACAGGT
Source organism: Cyclotella choctawhatcheeana (assembly GCA_036939855.1). Lineage (NCBI taxonomy): Eukaryota > Bacillariophyta > Thalassiosirophyceae > Thalassiosirales > Thalassiosiraceae > Cyclotella > Cyclotella choctawhatcheeana. Next base: position 6,351 of record JALLPH010000596.1, read on the forward strand.
ACAGAAACATGTTATAGGAAGAAAATACCTCTCTTTATTTCTGACTTAACTCTCTCATAATAGCTCATAATAAACCCAGGCCCGCCTGCACCTTCACCATGAGCTGTACCAATACGGCCACCGACGGCACATGCAGCAGCCCTCCATCACCACTTGCCTTTGTGCACAAAAGCCTTACCAATCTAGCGTTGAGCTTGTTTTCCACCGAAAAGACCACCGCAGATGCCATCATCACCGATGCAACATCGACTTACGTCATTTCGGCATTGTTCACATCCACGCTCCTTCTCCTCGCAGTAACTCTTTACTTCCTAAACAAGGAGTGGCATCTATGGCGAGACTTGAAACTAACCATCGAGGGCTTGTTCGACCGTGTGCCCTCCATCGACAATGAGGTGATTCTACCCAACCTCGACGCACTATCCAAATCATCATCATCATCCAACGACAACGGCAAACCCCCTCCATTATTCGACTCCAACAAACCCACTCTCCTCAACTGTTTCTCACCATCCACACTCGCCAACCTCGGCACGGTCCCCAACTTATCGTCTGATGAAGTTAACACCCTCGCTCTCCGTGCCAAAATCGCCCAAGCCTCATGGAAACAATCCACATTCGCCTCTCGACGTCGTGTCTTACGCACATTACAAAAATATATCGTATCCCACATACACGAATTATGCACCCTATCCTCCGCCGACTCCGGTAAAACACGCGTCGATGCATTATTGGGTGAGATACTAACCACATGCGAAAAAATACGTACCTTACTCCATCACGGTGAAACTTGGTTGGAAAGGAGTTATCGACCGGTCAATCCCATGATGATGCACAAGACAGCCTACGTGGAATACGTACCCATGGGTGTATTGGGTATCATTGCTCCGTGGAATTATCCATTCCATAACATGTTGAATCATGTCCTGTCGGGATTATTCTCGGGGAATGGGGTGATTACCAAGGTGTCCGAACATACTAGTTGGAGTAGTGTTTATTTTCATAATATTTGCCGAGCGGCATTGGCGGTGAATGGATTTGATGTGGAATTGGTACAGTTGTGTACGGGTGGTGCCGAGACTGGTAAGGCATTGGTGGAATGTCCTCATGTTGATAAAATTTTCTTTACGGGTAGTCCGGGTGTGGGACGACATGTCATGAGAGGTGCCGCTCCATACTTGAAACCGGTGGTTTTGGAATTGGGTGGAAAAGATGCCATGGTCTTTTGTGAGGATGTTAAATTGGCAGATGTTATTCCCTGGGCTATGCGTGGTTGTTTTCAAAATTGTGGACAGAATTGCTGTGGCGTCGAACGATTGTTTGTGTATGAGAGTATTGTTAAGGAATTTATCAAGGCCATGACGGAAAAGGTTGGGAGTATGAGACAGGGTTGTCCTTTGGGAGAGAATGATGCCGACTGTGGTGCCATGGTGATGGATGCTCAGTGTGACATTATACAATCTTTGATTGATGATGCCGTGTCGAAAGGAGCGGTTGTTCATTGTGGTGGTAAGAGGAATAAGGGAGAGAATATTGCGCAAGGTGGACAATTTTATATGCCTACATTGCTTAGTGGAGTTACACCAGAGATGAGAATATGGAAAGAGGAGGTGTTTGGACCCATCATGTGTGTGATTACAGTCCCGGGTGATAATGATGATGTATGTGTGCAAATGGTAAATGATTGTCCATTCGGCTTGGGTTCCTCAGTGTACTCTGCTTCCAATTCTCGTGCTTTGGCAATTGGCTCTCAATTAAACACCGGTATGTTCACTGCCAATGATTTCGGTGTTAACTACCTAATTCAATCACTGCCATTTGGAGGAGTTAAAGAGTCAGGCTTTGGTAGATTTGCTGGTCCTGAAGGACTCAGAGCATGTTGTGTAGAGCGATCGATTGTTATTGATCGTATACCAGGCGTTAAAACAACTATTCCAGGTGCAATTGATTATCCAATGAATACGAAGCAAGGGATGGGATTTGCTATTGGTCTCATTGAATTGTTTTATGCCGATTCACTTTGGACGAAGCTGAAGTCAATTGTAGCATTGATTCGTAATGGCTAGATGTAGAAAGATTAGCTACATCACGTTAACAAACCAGTTTCCTCTCATATTTTTTCGTGTCGACTCTTTGTTTGGACTGCATGCTAACCTATGCTATCTACTACTCTATTTTTTGTCTTCCTTTTTAAAGAGCACTCAAGGTAATCCTTTTTATAAATTTTGATCCGCAACATCCGATCAACTGGATTCTGTTGAAGCCTATCTCTTTGTAATTTTTATCTTGCACACAAGTTCATTACCTTGCCTTTGCAAATGTTTTTTTGCAGACCCGGAAGAGTACATAATACATCATTAAGAGAAACATATCATGTTCTTCTGTTGCACTGAACAATTTCAATTTGTAATGATGCCCAAGCACTATTCAATCGTCTTACCCCTATTCACCCCTTTTATGAAAATCACCCTTGATGCCACCGAATATAGCATTATGATTGCTTGCTATACTGGCTAGTTATCACCATGTTTGGCCGCGGTGCTTCTACTCGAGATCTTTCTGAAGATTTTATTGAGAGTTTATCATGAATAATAGGCAGTGCTTGTACTTGGGGCTAATCACTCTTCTTTGGAAAGTAGGTAGCAGCCATAAGTAACATTACTTACGTTTTAGTTTTACTTACGCTTTTAGCATGGAATTTTTAGCAAATATAAAGTAAGACATGGATTATAGTTCACATCAGTAACTTTTTGACATCCCAACCCAAAAACAGTGAACATTAGTCATCCTCTTGCTCAGCTTCTATCTCTGCTACTGCAAGATTATATGTTGGATTCTGCTGCAAGTACTCCTCCTTCTGCTGCTGCTGCTCTCAAAATTGAACATCATCACAAAGCACAGTCCTTCTGTCCTTCTCCTCACTGTGCTTTTTCTTCCACCTTTCCATAAACTCATTAGTTTGGCCATTACTAGTCACTTAAAAGTTCCTGCAACAGTTCTATTGCGTTTTGGATGAAGAGCTGCATGACCCGCCTGCCGCCTGCCGCCTGGCTGAACAGAGACCAGAGACCAGAGACTCCCACTCATAGTCCACCTCAGTCGTGATGTGTGGTGCAAGTGTGCCAATAATCACTTGACCGAGACTTGGAAATGCTTCACGATGGTCTTGCTCATGATGATGGTCAATTTTGGTGCTCGCTTGTTCACGTGGCTTCTGTGATGGCTCTCAGTAGAGTAGATATCTTACTAATACTAATAAGTAAGCGCGCAAGAAGGCGTAAGTAACCATAGTAATGTGATCTAATAAAATAAGTAAAGCTAAGTAATATGATATCTAATCATAAGTAATACACTTATAAGTAGAAGGAAGCAAATTACAGTTTACTTAGGATTAAGGTTAAATAAGTAATCCAAAATCGTTTTACTTATACTTATAAGTATTACTGACTCACTGACACCCCGCCTCCCGTTACTTATTTGTAACACTACGTGAGATTTTTGTTAAATTTGGTGACTCTAACACAAGGCATTTTTCTCAAGATTTTTTGTTTGCTGGAGTCTTTCGTAGAATTTTCACTTTTCGAATACGTGGTGGAAATGACAACTTCAGGGTCTAGCCTTTGATTGTTTGGTAGTTTCAAAATGTCACCCAGTGAGCATGTGTGGTGGTGAAGGACTTGAGGATAAAGTGGTCGTGGAGGTCTGTCATGGGGGGGGGGGGCGCTATTGGCTATTGCTGGGACCTCCAGCCCATCTTATTTTATATTTATTGGGACGTGCTCACTAAGGCAAAAAATACCTCTTGCGCACTAATATGCCCACAAAACTATTAGCCTATGGCTGTTTGGTAGTTTTTCCAACATCATGAGATGCAGCAGATATTGTATCTTGAGGTCTCAAAGCAGCAGAAGACTACAGACTATGTTCCTCTACACAAATTGAGATTATCGATTGCTGGCCCCACTCAGACACAACATGGATGTAGCAGTGCTGGTTCAGCTTCAGCTGATGGGTGCATCAATCACACTTGTTGCTATTTCTTAAGATTAAGAAGACACACTCTCGTTTAGTGTGACAGGTGGTGCATACCTCCAGCCTGGTTGAGTTTTAGTCCGACCCGTCTACCTACACTGTACTAATTCCTATGTTATTTAAAAGCCCTCTTTGGATCACTCAACCAGCCAAAAGTTAGATTTAAAAATAAACGTCGATGCTGCGCGACCTAACCGACGGTTGAACGGTCAAGCGGCATATTTAAAATATTTTTATACGTAGATAGTACGAGTGAATCTTAAAGAACAGAATGGTACCAACGTGAGCGGATCTCCTACTTGTGCCTCCGCAAATTTGTGGTGTTATGTGTCATTCTTATTTGTTATGGTGTGTTGTAGGTAGTATGATATGGTCGTGCTCTGCAACTGCAATAGGACTCTCATTAAGTCAGTTCTCAGCAGGACTTGCACCTGGTGTGGCAGTGATCTTTCAAAATATTTGACAATAAATTATTGTCTTTTTAAAAATTTTAAACTGTGTCAAAACGTGCAGTCTTCACAGCGTAAGCAAAGAAACACTTCAAACGAGCTGACAGCAGCATTCTTTTTCACCCCTGCAAGTAATGAAACTCTTGGTATTACTTGCCTTCTTCTTCGGGCAGCAATCAATATTCAGTTGCAACATCCACGGAACAAACAGTGGAATTTGCACGAACAAATATTTGCCGAGCACGTATGGCGGAGATAGTTTGAATCTCGAGGCTATACAAAAAGCAAAGGCAGAATGGCAGAAGGACATGCCTTATTGTGGAAAATGGATTGCCAGCTACTATTCTCCGTGCGTGCCTTCCAAACCTAATCAGGAATGGATTTCACCTGACGCCAATTTCGAATTCGGTCGCCTACTAGAAGATCAATCGAATATACAAGCTAAAGATAAGTGGGTGCAAGAGACTGTCGACTCTACAATTGAAAGTAGGATTGAAAGCGAACGAGAGAAGGGAAGTAATCATTATCATTTCTACCAAAATAAAGATTGTCAAGAGGCATTCGCGGTAAGGTCATTTGATGAGAATAAAAGAATATTCACACAGCAAACTCACATTGCATATTATCCGTGATTAGAGGTATTCATGTTGGCTCAACTTCCCTCGGTGTGACAGTTTACAGGAATCATTACCGCTATGCCAATCGGCCTGTGAAAATTTATTTCGCGTGTGCAAATTTGATGCTGAACTGTGGCGGTAAGTCAGAATTTGTTTCGCGTTTGCAAGTTCGCTGCAGACACTCATTTGCATTCTTAAGATGCGAAGCTGATCTGGTGCACGGAGATGACGAGTACGACATGCGATCACTTTTCCCCGGCCAACCTTTCAAGAAGAATGAGTTCCTACCAAAGAGCGATGGCGAACCTAAACCAATTTGCACGCCGAGTATAAAGAGTCACGCTGCGTCTAGAGGAATCAGGATATTTGTTTTGGTTTCGAGCATTGTTGTTCACACAGCATATTGGTTTTGATAAGTCAGTTTATATTTTCATTCTTCCACGTGATTACATAGTTGCAGCCATTCGTTTATCATATAACGTATCATTAGTTTGATTCTCTGTTCCTTATGTCTCAAATGTACTAAACGCTCTTCCCAATCTCAAAAGGTCAGCAAACATACCTGATGCTGCCAATTCAGGCCCAGCTGCAGCTCCTTTTACAATCAAAGGAGAGGTCACATACCTCGCTGTCTCAAAAGCCACTAGATTTTCGTTGTTCCTTAGCCTGTACAAAGTATCATCATTGGGCACGGCAGTGAGATGGCACTTACAAGTGCCCTCGGCAACATTGATCTGGAATTTGTAGCGGAGACGAAGGCCATTATCATTCGCTTCCTTCCAGCGATTGAGCATGGGTTCGTTCAACACCTCAAGATCTTTTAGAATTTGTGTATTAATTTCCTCATGAGACCCAGCATACTGCTTTTTCATGACCTCGTCAGGAATAAGTGATTCTACCTCGACGTCATCTGCTGATACTTCCATTCCCAACTCGCGAGCAAGAATAACTATTTTACCTGCAGCGTCAGAGCCAGACAAATCTTCGCGTATGTCATTTTCAGTGTAATCCTTCTCGATAGCTTGCTGCACAGCGTCTGTAAAAGAAACTTCTTCGTTCATTGTTGAGAAAACATATGCCATGGTGCCGCTCAAGCATCCCCTCAAAAGCTTCACGTCGTCACCAGTCTGCATTAAATCTCGCAAGGTCGTAAGAATAGGTAAAGCACTTCCCACGCTACTTTCGCATTGCCATTCGACAGAATTAGCGCGCTGGGCATCACGGATAGCATTATATCTGGCTAATGGACCCGCTCCGGCGTTTCGATTTGGACTGATAACATTGATACCTGAAGCCATCCAAAAGGGGTACATATCTGCAATTCTATCACAGTTCGTGCAATCGATAACAACGCGATGAGGGTTCACATCGGCTTCAAGATGTGCTGTTAAGGATTCTATGTCCAAGTCATCTGCATCGTCACCTAATAAATCATCAGCATTATTCGTAGCAAGACACTGGCCATTTACACCCAATCGCATCTTTGTTGATGAAGCAATGGCACTGACACAAACACCAATATTCAGTTTATTTGCGAGATTTTCCTTCTGCGCATCCAGTTGACGAATCAGTGCCGACCCTAACTTTCCAGTGCCTCCCAGAATAGCCACACTGACCATGGTAGATGAGAGGGTAAATGCCATATGAGCTGAGCGAAGAGCACGTGATGCTATGTTGACAAAGTTGAGTTGTGAGTATGCAAGAATGAACAAAATGTAATGTGTTCTCAATCGAAACATACCATCTTTGGCTTCTACCACAACAGCTACTTGACGTTCTGATGATCCTTGAGCAATAACACGAATGTTTACATTTGCTTTTGCAAGAGAACTCATGAAACTAGCAGAAACACCAGAGTTCATTGCCATTCCCTCGCCAACAATGGCAACAATCGACATTGTGTCCTCCGACAAACTAATCGCATTCACATTACTCCTGCTCAATTCCAACTCAAATGCACTCCTAAGAGCTGCCAGGGCTGCTTTGCCTTGGTTTTCAGGAATAACAACTGTAATACTACTTTCACTCGAAGCCTGAGTAATGATCAACACATCAATAGCGGCATCGGCCATGCAACCCATAAAGCGCTCTGCCACTTCTGCTCCACCAATGACAGATGCACCTTCAAGAGTCAAGAGAGAAACCTTATCCACTGAAGTGATACCCTTGATGGGGACAACTCCCTTCTTCGAGCGCCAATTGACCACCTTTCCATCCTTATTCACATCTTTCAAACTGGCACAACGTCCCTGAATCACCGTTCCCTCAAATGCAGGATTGAATATGTTTCTAATGTACACCGGGATATTAGAATCAATACACGGGACCATCGCTAGGGGATGCAATACTTGTGCACCAAAGTATGCCAATTCCATAGCCTCATCATATTTGAGAGAATCAATTGAAAATGCCTCTGGTACTCTTCGCGGATCGGCAGTATACACTCCATCCGTATTCTTCCACATGGTAACTCTCGATGATTCTAACAGCTTGGCAAAGATTGTGGCAGAATAATCAGATCCCGATCGTTTAAGTGTCGTCGGCACCCCCTCTGTCGACGTGGCTACAAAACCCGTGGCAATGACAATGGGAGCATCTTTTTCTACAACGTCATCTCCCAAGGAATCATCCCAATTCACCCCCTCCACTTTCCCAACACTATCCCACCACTCCTCCAACTTCTTTGACGTGACATCCCACACCGGCGTCACGCCCCCCGTACTCGAACTCGAACCCTTCTCACCCAAACCCGCATTCCCCTCACACTTGACAATCAATACATCCCGTGCATCCAACCAAGCCACCTTCGTCCCCGCCTTGGCCTTCAAGTAAGCATACAAAGTCTGCGCCGACCAAATTTCACCAAATCCCGTAACCACCTCCATAACACTTGGCGGTACGGACCGTATCATGCGTAAACTTTGCACCACCGACAATATATCTTGTGCATCCTTTCTCATGTTGGCTTCGATCTCATCTGTGATACTCGTCGGTGCTAATTGATGTAATATGTCAAGTTGGCCGTTGAGAGCGTTTTCTAAATCAAGTTCGGCTTGACTCATGTCCGATAATGCCGAGGAGACCACCTTCACCAATAGATCGGTCATACCGCCTCGAGCCGAGACTATGGCCATGGTGGGTATGGGACCGCGCTGGGTGGATTCCGAGAGGAGGAGGTCGCCTACTGTTTTGTAGAGGGTTGCGTCGGCCAGTGATGCTGTGTGTTTGTTTTGAGAAAGACATCGTTATGAGTTAAAGATGTGGGGATTTTAAGACTTGATGGGCAAAAGCAATGAAGTAAGCAGGCACAGCAGCACTCACCACCGCCGAACTTATGAACCTCCCACGAATGTTCCATCCCATTGGGTTTCACAACACTCGATGCCGTAGACGAAGACGATGTTGTTAATGATGATGATGATGCTGTTGCCCCATTGCGTTCCAACGTCGAGAAAAGAGCATGGTTCGGAGTCGGAGCATTGAGACGAGGTGCGATGTCACCGCTACGGTTTATTGATGTTGAGATCACGCCGTTGCGTGAAGGCAGTATTGCGGATGGCGTGAAGGAAGTCACGCTGTGTAGTAGAAGAAGAGTGCTGATTGGATACAGACGCATTGTAATATTATGATTTTATTAAGCTTCAGGTGTGGTAATGGTAGCTCTCTCTTTTGACTTGTGTTATCTTCTTATGATGTAATGTTTGGAGCGCCCTATCTAGAAATAATGATGCAGCCTACCAGCTGATATCAAATTGTGAATCTACGGCTGGTGTATCTACTGGTTTACTTTGAGATATTGCGATGTAGGTGTTCCTTCCACCATCATCATTGTTATCTTCTGTAGATCTTCCGATTTTCAACGCGGAGTGTTTGCATGTGCGGTGATCGGTGATGGCTGATGGCGGGATAGCCGTCGCTGATCGCTGATCGATCGCTGAATCAACGCCAACACAAACACAAACACAAACACAAACACAACGAACCAACCTGAACCATGAACCATGAACCAACAACCTCCAACAAAGCAGTCAACACAGTGAACTCAACCAACAACATCAAATAAATACAAGATCGATCAATCTAAAGAGCACCGAAGACGAAGAACCATGTGCCCGGATCCTCTTTTCGACTTACCCGACGAAATACTGCACAACGTATTCACCTTCATCGCAAACTCGCCTTGCCTCATTGGTCCATCTTTATGCTGGAATCTTCGTCAACTTTCCACCGAGTGGAGAAACAGTTTGGATACAGAGCGACGTGATCTCTGGGCGTTGACTACCTGTGATCTAGCGTGTGATTCTTACACATGTCGTTCATCTGACTGCACTGCTTTGGAGAATATGCTGGCTAGAAAGAAAGTGGGGAAACGATCCGCTGCTTGGTCTGCATCATCATCTTCGAAGCGTGCCAGGAGTGGAGAGGAAGCATCCTCAGCACGCCGATCTACAAGATTACGTGCTAGCACACCCAAAGAGAGCTATATCCATGCCTATAATCTAACATTATCACGAACCGAAACGGCCGTATTGCAAATCGCCGAACTGGGACACTCCCCAAAGGACTCGTTGACATTCGCAAAGCTTAGAAACTTGTTGATATTACACGGTCCAGTGGCTGTCAATCAACGAGTCCGGACCGGTGGTACATTTTTAGTAGAGATATGCCGTGCAAGACACGTCTACGAAGGAGTCATACTCAAATGCATTAAGCACCTGATTCAAGAGTACGGTGCCAATCCCAATATACCCAGTGCCGAATTTGCATCGGGCAAGACCGTTACCATCCAAGGTCCTTCTCGAAACTCAACAACAAGCAAGACGGCATGTTCGACATCGACTGTGGGCTGTGAATTGTATCCATTGATTATTGCTGCTGCTCGTGGTATGCATACCGTTGTGAAGTATCTATTGGAATCGGGTGCGGATCAAAGTCTGAGGGGCTCGTGTCGATTTAAGCTGTTCTCGAATCCCAAGAAGAGCATCAAAGGTGAGTGGTTGTCCAAGTGTTTTGGATTGAACTCGGTCACAAAGTGCATCTTAATATATATCTCATCTGAAATGTCATATCAAAGGTGATAATTTGACTGCATTCGAGTTTGCAAGCAAAATGATGCGCGAGGAACAATCAAATGGGATGAGGATATCTGATTTGAAGGGTTTGGTTAAGGTCATAGATTTGCTGAATCCAGTTAATGGATGTAGGCTAACACAGTTTGTAACTTAGTCATCATCTACTTCTTGTTACAGGCATCAGAGCTTGTAATAATTTATAAATACATTAGAGGTTGCTTGTGCAGCTTACTTAAATACTATACTCTCCAACTACACGTTGGAACCAAGCATAAACAATCGGACTAGCATTTTTTAGCTATCTCCAGAAACAAATCTTTTGATCCAAAATAATGAGTGTACATCATGTTTGGAGCAGTGTGAAAAGGAGTGTAACAGTGTAACAGGCATGAACATAAGTATCATCTGGTGTAGGTTTATGTAGACTCGAGTAGCAAACCTCCCGCTTGAGGGCACCACTATTGGTTATGGGAGAACAAGCGGTCAGGCTGGCACTGACTAGAGTGGACCTGAACCACTTTTGTAACATAACTTGGATTTTGTCAAGCGACCCCGGGCTTTTACTAGTAGTGTACTAACAAAATATTAAATAGTTTTATATCAGTCAATATTAGGAATTGACATATTTTGCTTCAGAAAGTTGAACGTAATGGATGAGATCTCCTATCCAAAATGCAATAAAACATAATATGTTTTGCATCTTCACTGATACTTTCTCACATAGAACAATAAACTCTAGATATGACATGCCTGTCAAAAATCTTCAAAGTCAAGTTTTTCTGAAAGTTCGGGGATGCATGCGTGAAAAAACTCCATTTGCGATATGTGGAAAACTTGGATAAGTTTCCAATATTGCCCACTTGGAAGATAGGGAAACCTTGAAAGTTTTTCAGAGTTGATCAAGCGCTTGTCTTGATTTAACTCAAGATCTGAGCCAGAAATCCTGCGGAAGACTCAGAGAGGGTCAGTGAGGTCCCTGTCAAGACTTCTGTGACAGCTCAATGACGAGATCTAGCTATTCAATCGACAAAAGCCCCTATCAACAAGTTTTTTCTATTTCTACATCGCCAATAGAGATTGAATGTTTTCTGACAGTGGGGTATCAACAGTATTCAAAAATTGAAGATATAGATTGATTCTGATCTCTACCCTAATTGAGAAAATTGCATTTTTTATTTTATTGATGTCAACAATTTTTTTGTGCAAGCTCTGGAAATCGAAAAAGTATTACCAAAAATCGCACAGACCAACAGCTGAGCGTGGATGTATGCAAAAATCGTCCATCCAGAGGGGCACCAAACCCTACGCCGCAGTATCTGCCATCTGTCCGTGGAAGATATCCCAGCTCATATGTCCAGGAACACTTAACAAGTCTTTAAATTGGGTCAATGGTCCTGCAAAGCGCCCACTATCAGTATATCCCAGTCATTTCAAATCCTGCCAATTTGGAATTGGCAGGATTTCATTTGTCGCTTTATCCTCTAAATCAAATCCTGCCAATTTGGC
>JALLPH010000597.1:0-17223 GCA_036939855.1 Cyclotella choctawhatcheeana
TAATTTACCTATTGTATGTATGTCAATCTAAATCAAGCCAAAGGTAAGAGTTAGCCGTCTGTACAAATAAACCATGGAGATTAAAATTACATATACATACGCATCACAGTCATAAATAATAAGCATTATTTAATATTAAAAAATTATTTCAAAGCATAAATAAAAACAGCTGTAAAAACTTTTTACAGTAACAAACAAAAAAGGAACTGAAACATATGACATAATATCTCATCTCTAAAACAAAGATCAGAAAATGAAAAAAGGTGTAAAAAGTTTTTACAGAGGCTACAAATTGCTACAAATAATCATAAAATAGTGGGCGCGCCTACCAAAACGCCTACCAAACTTTGGGTGCCGTGACCGGAGCCGTAGCCGGAGCCGCACAAATTTGCCACTTAGAAGAGAGCCTTTTTTGCAGCACGCCCGCATTACGGTTAAGAGATCTCGCTTAGTGTTGGAGCTCGGATTTGGCCATATTATGGGCTGGACCCTCTATTGACAACGATCTCAAGGATAATGATGATTATGAGATGTAAGAAAAAGCCTCCTACATTAAACAGCAATGCAAGGCCATACAAGACAATGCATGTCACGGCAACATTGTTCAAAAATCCTGCATGCTGACTCTTTTCATGTCTCAACCTTCTTTAAGGCCTTGCTAGAAAAAAGTTAGTTAGGATATGTAGGGCAATTTGAATGTGGACGCCTTGCTCCAACCTAAGACAAACTTAGGTTTACGTCATAGAGGTTAAGGCTTACGACGTCCCTAACAATTTAGGTTAGCTTAGGTTTTAGAGATAAAACCTAAAAATAGCCAAATAGGTTTAGGTTTGGAGATTGGCTTAAGTTCCTAGGTTTTGGGAATTGAGGAACCTAACCTAAATAATAATTTAGGTCAATCTAAGCTTAGGCCACACTAGTTTCCAAAGTTGGGCCAGTTGTCTCTTTTATTTTCTCACTTTGTGGAAGATGTAGGTACACCATAAGCATTATTTCTGTGACAGATCAAACTAAATAAATATGGAATATGATGAGAATTGACATTTCAATTTGAATTGGGTTATTACAAAATCCAATGATATTGTAATTATTATGCTAAGCGAAAATCCATTCTAGCTTTATTGTATTGCATGTAATCAAAAATCAACCATTTTCCAGCATAGGACTTGGTGCAATTGTGAGTAGAGAAGAGACAAGGCTGTCATACAAATCTCTACTTCTTGTCCACTAGCACCCTGTTTTTCGAAAATGTCTAATCATTCTTCTTGTCAGCAACCTCAGACACAACCTCCTCCTTAATTTTCTCAATGCCTTTCTCTACATCCAATTCCAAGGTAAACTCCTCATCCGCACCCAAAAATTCCATACTTTTGAACATAACTTGAAACTCATACCTCCCCTCTTCCCCTGGAGGATGCAATTGAACTGCAACCTTGCCAGCCTTTTGTGCCACATTCTTAATCTCAAATGGCCAAGCTACCACCAACCTCTTTTCATCTTGATCTTCTGCAAATTCAGCTCGGAAAGCAGCTACAGTCTCCTCATTCAACATTTCATACAGTTTATTTCCAGCCGCCTTCATCGCCTCTAAATGATCATTACCGTAATGTTCATCGGTTTTACTTAGTGATCCTCCAACTTTCGAGGCACGGACCATAACGAACCAACCTTCTTTGTAGGCATTCAAAGCTATCTGAGGAGGTATACCCTGTTTTGCACACTCTGCTAACTTTTGCTTGGTAAAGCTCTCAGCATGTTGACGTGTCACATCCAATACCAATGACATTTTCTCATCTGTTGTAGTCACAGCCTTTGACTGCTCTACCAACTTTGTAATTTTATTCTTTTCTGCCTCCTTATCATTTGTTTCAGGAGGAGTATGTCCCGGGTGCCCTTCAATGGGCACACCTAAATACTTTTCCGTAAAGATTAACTGAGGCGTGCCAGTAGGACCATATTGGTCAGCCATAATCTTTTTAAACTGCGCGATATATCTCGGATCGTGTACTTCGTCAAGACCAGTTTTGAACATAACAATGGCGTCCAAGATCGTGACAGCCAAACGGTAGCACTTTAGTGTACATGCCATTTTCAATGCAGCATCCAATAACTGACCAACCCTTCCACGGAATTCTAACGTGGCATTGAAATACGTCTTGTCAATCATCCCGGAAGGACCAGCTTTTAACAATTCCGGATGGGTATTCAGTTGCCTCGCATGTATCCTACCCATGGTCATTAACAAATTTCTCTTTACGGCCGGATCAGTCAAGTCCCCCTTAAAACCGGGAGGAGGCCAACACTTGATTTCTGCGCACCGAGCCGTAACCCACTCGGCCCCCAACACGCCATCGTCGTATCCCTCCAGCTTCAATTTCGTCAGGTCCTCCTTCCCCGTAGCAGCCGCGAGCTGATGGGCCTCCTTCTCCTTCTGCTCCGCTGCCTTCTTTGCAGCCACAGTCGCGGCGTCATTATCTTCCTCCGCCCATCCCCCGTCATCGGCCAACAAGTCTTCCATCGTGTTCGTTTTCTCTTTTACCTGCATTTCCGCCAGCTTTCGCTCGATGAGATCCTCACGTAACTCTGCGTGTTTCCGGGTGATGGCGAGCATATCTGGCGAGGTGGCACAGGCATAGAGAATGTCGAGAGGAGTCGAGGTGGGGCGGAGGCAGTTGGCTAGGTAGCGTGCCTCGCCGGCTGGGTCGAGTTGGACTTTGTTGTCGATTTTTTTGCTCGTCTTGGATTTGGACGAGGCGGAAGATGAGGGTGCTGCTGTGGCGGATTTGGCTTCCCATGATTTCATCGTCATGCGGAAGAGGAAGAGGGATATGCCTATGGCTAGGGCTAGGAGGGGGAGGATGTAAGACTCCATGGTTTGTATGTTGTGTCCTGTGGCCGGCTAGAGATAGTTGCCCTTGCTCACTCGAGTGAATTTAATGACAAAAATTCGATGAACAGCTTACTTCCACGTGTACCTTTACCTTTGAAAAGCTAGAATAAAATCTAGATACGAAAAGGTAGATAGAATCCGAGATTCGTCAGTCAATCTTACTTCTGTCAATCACTTGGAAATTAGAACCTAGAACCTATCGATACTTCTTAGCTCTTAGCTCCTTGATTCTCTTTGGCGAACAAAAATAATGGCAACCTGGAGCAACGAAGACAGCATCAAATTGTTCCTCATCTCTCTATTCGTAATAGCATTTATAGTGGTCATTAAAGCACTACTGAATGCTGAGAAACAGTTGAATAGCAAAACGAAGAAAGATTCGTGAACCTTGAGCGAGAACTCTTCCTAGTCGACCAACAATATATATCTGAAACTTCCATTCGCTCTTGTTCGCTCGCCTGTTACATCTTACATCGGACGCAGCAATGTTCCAATATCCAAGCATGCCTCCCAGCAAGCACATGGCCACCATAGCCACTCCTATTCAACCGAAACGCGCACCAAATAATGCCCCCCGTCTACTGCTCTTCTCATTAACAAGCGTCACAGCCGCAGCAGCCATAACGGCATGCCGCCTACTGCTCTCGGAGACGGGTTCTGTGTTGCTCGTTCTCTCCAACGGACCGTCCGAATTTCACTGCGGCACAAATAATAGTATCATGTCGAATCTTGCAAACTACTTGATCGAAACTGCGTCTTCGCCGTACATACGCTCAGCTCCACTGGTACTGGTCTTCTTATCATCCGCTGCCTTTATTGCGGGAGTTATCATTATTCGTGACGAATTAAGTTTGTATGGAAATGCATGTTGTGAGACCTTGGGCAAGATCAAAATGAATCTAATTTCTGGGAAGAAAAAAATTGACATTCAACTGGAGAAGACAATTGATTGCATTGACACAATGGTGGCAGATGACATTATCAGAACTGTTGTTAGAGCCGGAAATGAAACGGTTGCGGGACTTGTTGGGGGATACGCACTGTACAGTCTTCCGGATAGAGTTTTGCAACCTTCCCTGTCCAATAATAAATGCGGTGTGACAGTTCAGATGCAGAATAAACGACGTGCATTTATCAATACGATGGACCCATCATTCGATGACATTTTGTTTCAGCCAGGGGGATTGTGGAACGTTGTTCCTGGCTTTAGAGAGTACCTAACAAGCTTTACAAAATTAAACGCCAAGCACATCACAGCTGGAATTATGGATGCTCCAACTGTCGATTCTACGGCAAATGAAAGTGGTAGTGAAGACGAAGAGAAGGAGGAAAAAATCTCGGAGACAAATGAAGCGTTTCCTTCGCATATTCATGTTAGTCAACATCAACAACATGAAGATGAGAGTTTGCCTGCATCAGCTTCAAGAGAAAGAACTATGAGAGATAGCTACGGAGATGCTAAAAAAGCACCTCCTTTGGTTGGCACCACAAGCAACCATCGTCCACCAAAGTTTCCCATCCCCCCATCAAATCAATTTGAGAAGATTTTACGAAGAATGGCCGTTGCAGCCACTTTCTGTTTCTTCATGCATCTTCACAAAAGTCCATCAACACGTAAGACATGGAAATCGGCAATACACTTTTTTACTTCTTGTGGATTGCTATCTACTGCCATAAGCACGGGGTTAGCGTCTGTTATGAGTTCATCTATGAATGGTGACTCAATTGTAGGATCGATTTGTATTAAGGCTCTTCAGAGCATTGCGTGTTTACCAAATTCCAAATTATGTGAGTTATTTGAAAAAATCAGGAATATGATCAAGACCAATAGGCAGTTACAGATTGCAGTGGCATTTAGTGTTATGTATGGGTTTAAGCGTTCTTATGCACCAGGAAGGAGTAAGTTTTAATACATAAACATGGACTTGATTTGATGTTATCTGTATCATCTCAGCACACACCTTTTATTTAAAGAATTCTTGAATCGCTTGGCCTGTTGAGATTCACTTGCATGCCTCATTGCACTTACTGCGTTGCAAGCCAATCTCTAGCAAGATTCACAACAATTGGGGAGCATGTTTGCCCTCTAACAAATTTTTGTATTAATTCATAGAATTCCTTTGTGATGAGACTGTTCTCCTAGGTACTAGGCTAGTGTGGTGCAATACCTTGAACTTGTTCCAAAATCTTTTTTTCTTTTTATGCCACGGTCAACAAAAAATGGTGTCCAATAAAATGCCAATGAACAAATCAGTGACGGTGGCAACAATGCAGCTGTGAGCATTGGACATTAGCTTGCACCGTGCAACTGCATCATGATTGATATCATAGAAATTGTCAGTTTGACGCATGTCTGATCTGTGCCGAACAATTGATAAGTAATAATATGTCATATGTCATCCACTAACATCACATCAGGCTTGCTCTTGGCCATGCTAATGCTAGAGGCGATGCAGGACCGATTGCCTGTGTTTGTTTGGTTAAGCCTTCAACTTACAAGTGGTAAGAAGAGACACGACTACCATTGAGCGGATTATTTAAAATAATCTAGATACCATCGAAATGGGGATGCTAATGAGCAGATGTGGTTTCAATGAAAGAACGGTTCCTGATAGCTACAAAGATCTCTTTAAGACTCCACAAGTAGCATTATTACAAAGTATAAATTAGGAAAGAAGTCCATTTCTGGAATGGGGCGAGAGTGGGTCATTGAGTTCAGTTAATCAAAAGACAAACTCATTCCTCACGCAAACAAGAGCACTGAAGAGCCACCTCATTTTTCAGAGGAACTTCAAGCTTGCCCCAACCAGGGTTTGCTATCCAAGTACTTTGACTCCTCGGGTAGGTATGGTACCAGGGTATGGCGCTCACCAAGTCCGTTGACACCGACACATATTTAACTAAATTATTAATGTACATTTATAAGTGACTATCTAGTGAACATATAAATTGCACTGTTGACACTGACACATTATCCACAATTGTAAGTTACTCCACGTGGAAGAATGCATATCTTGGGGTGATTGAGTTAAGAACAGTCGTGCTATTACTGAAATCAACAAACGTAAGACAATTGTTTCACAAAAGATTACTCACAATATCTGGAGGAGATTTGATTGATTGGAAATCGAAATACGGGCCAACTTCACGCAAGAATCCAACTTGTCAACACAACTATCAACTACCAGCCCCCGTCGCCCGTCGCCACCGAATACTTATTGTCTGAAGCAGATAAACCAGACACCAACACAGCACACCAGATTAGCGACAATTCCACCGCATCCGCAATGGGACAGGATTTTTTTCATATAAGTCCTGGGATGTGTACGCAGAGTTGAGACGGCTTATGTTGCTGCTTGCTGCCACGATACCAACAACGTGTCCCGTAACAGTAGCAGGGTATGATGCGCTGCAATACCTTCTCAGTGCAGAGCCGTGTGATTTGAATGTGAACTTGTGTTCTTCCTCACTGTGTTAGGCAACAAACTTTAGTTGTTATCCATGCAGAATACACACTAGAGTCCTTTCTATTGTCTGATCTACTCTATCATTATGCGGTTGATTGTGTGGTGCAGTTATTATGGTACTTCCTCTCTTTTACGAATGCAGAACCCGGCAGTGGGGCTGTATTGCGGCGCTGCTTTTCTTTCACTGATGTCACAGTTTAAAAGGGAATGGAGTTGAGAATCCTAATAAAATTTGTGATTTGGGGTGATTTGGAGGCTTGCGGTACTTCTTTTGATAGAGGGGAGCATGCCAAATGTATATTTAGCCTTGGTTTTGGATTTAGACTTTGGACTGATACTTTTCACAATACTCGAGGTTTCATATGCAATGGGATGGAGGCGAGATGAAATGCTGATCATATCATTTTGTTGCAGCGTTTGTCCAAACATAAACATAACATCATAGTTATTAGTAGTTATTACAAACAGTCAGTAGTTCCTATCCTACATTGGCTGATTGTTATGTTTTCAATGTGGTAGGTGGTAGCAACCTATCATTGACCTCTTAAACTAACGTATGCATATTCATCGGTCTCCTCATCATTGTCGTGATCATGATTGGAGTAATGAGAATTGTTATAAGCCGATAGTCAATGATGGAAGTTTGACTTTAATGACAAGGCAAATTGTTGTAATTCCAAAGCATGCCGAATCAACATGGTACATTGGCATGTGACACTGTTTCTTGCAATACCAATACCCACGGTTCCCTTCAACCTTCCCAATTTTTTGTAGCATATCTTATGCCGGACTTCTTGATAGATTATTAAAGATTGGTTATATCATTTGTCTAAACTGCTTTGTGGGTTGTGGGCACCGGGCAGCAATTTTCTGTGAGTGGGAGAAGGATTAGGATTTGGTGGATCTTGGAGTTCAGTGCCCTTCTCTGTCCTCGTCACCTCTGGTGGTGGGCGATGGGGCGCATTAGATCCAGCATTCATAGCGTAGGGCGTAGGTAGGCTGTTGAAGTGGTCATGATCATGCAAGCAATGTTGTCGTCCACTTCGTTTGCTGTCTCAGATGTTATGCTTGATTTTGTACTCCCTTTCCTGCGTCTTTGCAGTCTTCTGCTTCTTGATGTGTTGTAGGCATCAGAGTGATGGTTGGCATGATTACCATAGCTTTGTTGCTTGCGGCTTGCGCTGATCTCGCAGCGAATGATGGCGAATAATACCGGGATATTACGACTATTATCGACTGCATGTCTAGACCAACATAGATAACTGGGGGAACATATGCCTGCCCCAGATAGACAAGTGGCGCGCTACCCGTGTACCATATGATACCCACGGGTAGGTATTCGGGTATCTTGTGAATGGTACTTTTATCGGAGAGGACGGGTAGGTAGTCGGGTACCGTATCCCACTTTACGATTAAGTCGGGAGGGAGTATCTAGTACCTAGGAACACGGAACACCACTGTCTCCACATCCCACATCGACTCGACACACACACACACACACCTTCCCGAATAATATCCGCAGACATCCGCTTTGTACCATAACAGTTTTCCAGATTGACACAACAGAGCGATAATAGCACTTGCACCAGACCACCTGCAAAATGTACAAAGCACCAGGCAATCAGTCAGATGGTAACGATTCTCTCTGCAAAATCATGAACCAAATGGACACGCATGGCAATGGCAGTGGAGTTGCCCAAGCTATCCGTGCCGACCTCCAAATAGTCCACCAGAGTGGAACAGCACTCATCCTGCGTCGCCAAAACCTCGGTATGAAAGTAATTCCTCGTGTGGATGTAGACCAGGGGGAGATTATATCTATACTGGAGCATGAAAGGCGTGTATCGAATTATTTGCCAGCGTGCTGTCCTCGGAGGAGGGTTACCAGTCTAGATTCGTACAACGGTCACTTTGCATTTAGTTTTGTATGGGTCGAGGGGATTTCGTTGGGGGCATGGCTTCAGCAGCAGAGCTTAAATCGACGACAAGAGAGTGGGGATCTAATGACACGTCTACAGGTTGCAATTTCAATAGTCAAGGCAGTATCAAGATTTCATGAAGCGGGTGTGGTTCATGCCAATATCATGCCCGATAACATTATTCTGTCATTTGAATCAAAACAGTGCTTTGCTACTCTAATTGATCTATCCAAGGCTATAATTCTTTCAGAAGATGTGTCTGTGGCTGAAGAAGAAAACAAGATTACTGATATGAAGGCACTGGGACTAGTTTTATATTCTTTACTAGGAGGTAAACGGGCATCAATTCACCAAGAAGATGATATGAACGAAAATAGCTCACCTCCACGTACTACACCCAAGCGAGGGAGGAATGACGGACAACCAATTACGAACATGCCATTGTATCTGATTTCGTTACTCTCCTCCTTGATAGCTCCTTCCAAGTATCAATATCAGAATGTCAAAGACCTCCTCAATGATCTCCAAGAGGCTGTCGACAAGCAAGGAATTTACTTGAGACCCCTTTCAGCATCTGATGCTGCACAAAATTCGGTACAAATTCCCAAAGATTCTTTCTACGGGAGATTCACAGAACGTTCGATGGTGACACAGTCACTTGATGTTGTAAAAAAGAGCGGAGGTCAGCCCCTAGTTATGGCGGTATCGGGTTTTGCTGGTTCTGGCAAAACTACTCTTCTTCGGCAGATCACCAAGCCAATCGCAGAATCAAATGGGTTTTGTATCCAATGTAACTTTGACCGCACGGTTTCTCCTGATACTGTCCTTGCTTCTGCTTTCAACCAGTTCTTCCTAGAGAACCTGCTTTACAGTAATTCTAATGTCAACAAAAGCATCAGATCGAGCATTCGTAAAACATTAGGCGAGCACGTCAAGTAAGTCAGTGTACCATAACTTCCCCATATGAGTATTATCCCATCTGCCAATGTCTCTTATCCTCTTATTCGATAAATTCTGCGCAGTGTGCTCGAGGAATCAATTCCAAACCTACGCATCTTTGTGGAGGGCACGACTAATGCAAAAATTGGGGACACCCAGACTGCTACAGACCTGAAGCAACGCTGGAAATTTCTGCTCTCTAAGCTAGTCTTAGCAATTTCTAAAGAGTCCCATCCTATTGCAATATTGTTTGAGGACATCCATTGGGCGGATAAGGATGTCTTGGGTGAGACGTAAATGACCATTTTTTCAAACCTGCCTCTGTGACGTTAAACCACTTAACTAATTGGAAATCTCCGTGCTTCGATTACATAGACACTTTATCAAAGATTATGACCGACAGAGATATTACATATTGTTCATACTACCTAAGTTATCGTGATTGCGACGGACAAATGTTTGGTAACATCACAAGCATGATTGAAAGTATTAAAGCGCAAGGATTGGAAGTTTACAAAATTTGCCTCGGTCCTATGGCAAAAGAGGATGTGAATAGCTTAGTCTCTGAAACTCTTGTAAGTGTCGTATCAAATATTAAATGCAATTCAGTAATTGAGGCTTAGTTGGTAATGGTTTTTTCATCAGTGTTTACCACCAAGCTTGAGCCAGCCATTGAGTTCTGTCATTCAGAAGAAAACAGGAGGGATCGTTCTTTTCGTCAGAACTTTTCTCAGAGAGCTACTGGAGATAGGCATGATTAGCTTTTGCCTGTCCTCTTGCACGTGGAATTATGACACTGATGCGATCAGTCGATTGGAAATGTCAAAAGACATTGTTCGACACCTCGTTGAAAGGATATTACGCCTACCTCAACCGGTTCAGATAGGCCTTCAAATTGCCGCCATACTTGGTTCAACATTTGATTTAAAAACCTACACTCATGCATCAAGCAAAGGGCTATCCGCCGAAGACTTTTTGTACATCGTCACGGAGAGTGGATTCATTAATGAGATTTCTCCTGGTCAATTTTCATGGAGTCATAGCAAAATTCAAGAGGCAGCCTACTCCCTCATCCCAATTTCCGCGTTGGAAAGTCTTCATCTGTTGGTTGGAACTCGCATATATATAAAGACTGAAAATGAACATATCAATGATAAAATACACATCATTGTAAGTAATATGAACATGGGATTGAGGTGTCTAGATAAAGAAGAATTGAGGGCAGAGCTTGCACATCTTAACCTCCTGGCCGGATCAAAGTCTGCTGCAGAGTCCGCATTCTATTCAGCAGCGAATTACTTCATGATAGGGGTGAGCCTGTTGGGTGAAGATTGGCATATAAGGAGATATAGTCTTGGCATGGAACTCTTCCATGCCGCCGCCGAGGCCCTACTTGTCACAGGTAATACTGAGATGTTCAAAACAACGATAGAAAAACTCAACGCATACGCAAGAAATCTTGAGGACAAGCTTCCTTCATCATTAACACATGTTCGTTATCTTTTGATGGCCGGAAAAACACATTCAGCAACAAGTAAATGTTTCTCAATTCTACAAGAGATCGGAGAAGAATTTCCTAGTGAATTGACACCACAGACTGTTTACTTAGAGCTCGCTGAGACAAAGGATGTGCTAAGCAAATATTCGAAGGACGACTTTTTGAATCTACCAACTCTCGATGTGCCCATAAAGTCATGGGCTATTGAGTTCATGCAGATTGCTTGCAGAGTTTTATTTTGTCAAAAGGCTGAATACATACCTTTGATGGCATGCAGAATAGTAAAAATATCGGCTGCTCATGGATGGTCGCCGTCCTCTGCGTATGGTCTTATTACCTTTGGACATGCTTTAATCAGCGTCATGAATGCAATTGATGAGGGCCATTACTGGTGAGTGATACTACAGTTGCACGAGTTTCACGAAGAAATCCTCTCACATGCTTTCCTGAACAATAATTAGGGTTAAAATGGGCTTGAATTTGCTTGATACGAACCTAAAATCAAGAGAGCTTTCTATTGAATTGAAAATGTGCTATCATGTATTTGTAGCATTTTGGAAGGAACCTCTCCAGGCCAGCCGTGAAGTACTGATTGATATAAGCCAAGAAGCGATGATGACTGGGCAGATTGAGTTCGCCATGAGTAGTGCCTTTAATTCATGCCGAATGAGCTTTTTCTGTTCTCAGGATCTCGTCAAGGGTGAAATCAACTGCACTTCTCTTGCAAAGAGAATGGTAAGCAACGAGTGCTGCTGTAGTTGTAGTTACATACTTTCGTACTCACTCTTCATTCCGATTGTTAATATTCCAACAGGCCCAATTAAGGCAAGTCCAGAATAGTCTCTCTCTCGCCAGCCACCATCACATGCTCTTGACGTTGTTAAATGCACAAGACATAACGAAACCGTTCGTAATGTTAGAAGCAGCAGACATTCAGACGGAAGATGATCTTTTATTATTTTGCACAAGGACAGAGAAATTTGGTGTTGTGCACGCGATCCATTCAAACAGATTAATTCTAGCATATTTCTTCAAACGATACGATGAAGCTGCACAGATGGCAGACCTGTATCACAGTCGTAAAATGATGCGCTTTCTGGATGTGTTCGTCGTTTTGTTTGAGGGATTAACCTCATTACAATTAGCTCGAAGGAAAAACGGCGACGAACAGAAATGGATTAGAAAAGCTGAACAAGCCATATCATCATTCAAGACTTGGGGAAGTCACTCTAATTGGAATTGTGAGAATAAGCTCCTATTATTGCAAGCTGAGCTGCATAGTGTTAGAGGTCAGATTGATGATGCAGAAGAGAAGTACAAAGTATCAATTTTATCAGCTCGTAAGCATCGATTCATTCATGAAGAGGGTATGGCATTTGAGCTTTTGGGTAATTTTTACAAAGAACATGAAAGACACGAGGATGCCAAAGTACAACTTATTGCTGCACGTGATTGCTATAAACAATGGGGTGCGGCAGTACTCGCAAATCTTGTGAAACCAGACTACGATACCCAAGATGATGTATGACAAAATGAGATTCGCTTTAATTTAATAGACTAAATGTATATTCATATATGAATATACTTCCTCTTTGTGACGATGTAATGGAAAGCAGTTTTGGCTCTTCATCGTTGACCGAAAGTACTTGTAATTGAGGATACGAGGGCCAGTCCTTTTCCAATGATTACACACTTGAACTTGAAAAAGAGAGTGGAAAAAAATTCCCCGCCATCCGCCATCGGCCATCGGCCATCGATGAGCAAGAAGCAAGAAGCAAGCTGCAAGAAGTGAGAGATCTGCATCTGTGGCCTGAAGACTCTGTCCACCAATCCGACAATAAACAGCACAACATAACCTACCTCGAACACCAACAATCTTATCGATTATGACGTGTTGTCAGGCAAAATACCTCGTGCTAGTCCTTCTAGTAGTTCAAGTAAGCATTAACTTCAATAAAAGTACACATCGTTCTTCTTGACACTGAGAGTCCCCATTTGGTTTTGCCTTTTCAGAACACATGTCTTGTTCTCCTCATGCGATATTCACGCACCCGCCCCGGCACCATGTATTTAGGATCTACCGCTGTTTGCTGTGACGAGGCAATGAAGTTGATTACATGTCTACTTATACTTACATTCGGGTAAGTTGAAATGTTATTATTACTATCGTTGTGTCAAGTACACAGTCGCAACTCGTTCTAAAGAGGTTCACAACAGATATTACTGTAAGGAGAAAGACGGGGGTGGAGAGTACAGTCAGCTTAGTATTGCAGAAAGAGAAGATGATGATATTAGAGACGAGGAAGAAGATGACAACATCGAACAAGCCGTTAAAATTGATGATGAGGATGCAACAACGCTTTTTGGGCATTTAAGAAAAGAATTGCAGTTCGATTGGAGAATGGTAAGGTTATTTTTTCTGCGAATGAGGCCACATTCCCCTCCATTGCTCGTTAACTTTTAATAAAATGTATATGCAGGGAGGCCTTGCTCTTCTATATACAATACAAAAGGTGAGGATCTAAAAGCAGCTGTTTGTTTCCATTTGTCATGAATGGATATCTAAAAGCATTCACCACAATACAAAAGAATCTACTATACTTAGCCATATCCAATCTAGACGCAGCGGTCTTCCAGGTCACATATCAAGCTAAAATCTTAACCACAGCTTTGTTCTCGGTCATACTACTTGGTAAAAAGCTCTCATGTCGAAAAGTAATTGGATTATTAGTCCTAACATTGG
Source organism: Cyclotella choctawhatcheeana (assembly GCA_036939855.1). Lineage (NCBI taxonomy): Eukaryota > Bacillariophyta > Thalassiosirophyceae > Thalassiosirales > Thalassiosiraceae > Cyclotella > Cyclotella choctawhatcheeana. Next base: position 13,457 of record JALLPH010000597.1, read on the forward strand.
GGGTATCATTGGTGCAGCTGGATAAGGTCGAAGAAAATGCAAGTAAATCGTATCAAGAACAAAAAAGATGGGTTGGTGTCTTGGCAGTGCTGGGTGCATGCTGTACAAGCGGATTCGGAGGGGTCTACTTCGAATTGGTACTGAAGCCACGTCAAAATTCTGATTCGGGAACACCTCCTCCTTCTGTGTGGGCCAAAAATGTACAATTGAGTATGTTCGCATTGATGATAGCTCTCATAACAGCATTTATCAAGGATCACAAAGCCATATTACAAAATGGGTTTTTCCAGGGATATAGTCCACTTGTTGTATTGGTGATCACTCTTGAGGCGGGAGGTGGTTTGGTTGTGGCAGCTGTCATTAAGTATGCCGACAACATTCTCAAGTCATTTGCAACAGCCGTGTCAATTGTCACATCAACAATCGTATCAATGGTAGTATTTGGTTTCGTCATATCACAGCTATTTATTGGCGGAAGTCTATTGGTCTTTATTGCAATCTACATGTATCAAATGGCACCTGATCCGCCAACGCGCACAGAACAGCTTCCGAGCCAAACATCCGAGATTGCAATGATGGCAAGGAATAATGAAAGCGAAAAAGGTATAAACAAATAGTAGAGAGCAGACACCTGGGCTGAGGTAAGAATTTGGAGGCAGAGAGAGTCGATGGAATGGCCTTAAAAATGACATCACAACGCATGATATTAAAATCTATTTAGTCTTGATCTGAAAGTAAAACTACAAACGTAATGGACACGTAGAACTTCATCCTTGGGTCATAAATTACTCATTGCGATATTGGCTTATATGATTTATGAGAAGCTGACAGAATCCCATTGTTATACTACCATCAACTGATATCATTACCGGGCATGGCAGTGAGATTGAGGTTCAGTGTATAACAATTGAATTTTAGTCATGAAGAAATGTTGGTCAAAGAATCAATTAACTTTCCGTGACAGTTTTTCTTGTAAAGTTCATGCTTGTCTAATCTGTGGCTGAAGCCTACTAGACCGTGTCGACTAAAGCTATAAATTCGTTGGTCGGCACAGATATCATACTCCACATCATAATTCTAGTGGGAGTCACTCCATGACGCACATTATTATGTGACCACAAAATTATTTTTGAGACTACACTAATTGTTGTGTCTGACATATCATGTTCTTCTCTCCCACTATAACAATAAAGATGACTAGCAGGCTTCGCCTGGGCTAGCATGAAACGTGCTGCGATCGCGTGGTAATAATTGCAGGCAAATCTTCTGTTGATGTAAAAAAGTTTGACCAGTGAAGCATTTTTACTATGACATTTTTTGCTAGAAATGCAAAGAAGTGTAGGTGTAGGACTTTTTTTAACCAAATCTCAGCATAAATAATAAATGTGTACTTATTTGTGTCATTTTCTTGTCATTGTCAGTGTTTTATGCAAAAGCAAAACTGCAAAGTAGTGACCAAATTATGTCATGTGTGCAATGTGCAATAATGTGTGTACCATAGTTAAGTCAACAACTAGAGACTGCTGGCGCAGCAAACAGACACACCATAAAATCCCTGGGATGGGGAGGGAGTTTGAGTGAGGAGAGAAAGAGTTAGAAGTTGAGTGAGGAAAGGAGTTCGAGTTCGTTTATGGTAGCCTTCTCATTGTTGACACCTGATATAATGACAAAAAAGGACCCATTTGCTGCCATTTTCAGGGTGAAGTTGTCCTACTTCGACTTCGGCGTCAACGTTGACTTCGAAGGAATCAGTTCATTACTCAAATATTGATTATTGATTCAACGTCAATTTGAAACAGCTTTTTACAAAATCCTAAAAGAGAACAGAATGGTATGATAGTTTATTAGACTTAGGTATAGCTCTTGCTAAATAGTCATAGCATGCGGTTTTCTATTGCCTTATGATGTGCATCAATCCCTCTCGCATCTCGATAAAATAATGCATCAATAGAAGTACCATATCCAATTGTACTATCCAAGACCCTTAATTTTTGTGGCACTGCATTTTTCAACTTCTGTTGCCTCTCCTTCCTCCAAACAGCTCCGCTCCAAACACTACAAGAACACACTAACAATTTCTCGCTTAAGCATTCAGACTTTGGACACAAACACAGAGGCAGATGCAAATTTCGGACACATATTTATTCGGGCCAGGAGCGCTTAATGCTCTAGCCTGTCACCCCATCAACCCTTACCTTTGTAAAAAATCTCTCATCTTTTCTATCATCTCAGAGGTCTACAGTACCGTTTGACACAGAACAAGGGAAACAGAGGCTTCATTACCTCATAGATGATCCCTTCTGCCTCTGCAGACTTCTTTGTCTCATTCTTTTTATGCATATATGTAGGCAGCAGCTCCACCGGTTAAGCCTAAATCAAGAATTTTGTCGTCTCTCATGTTGATGTATGGATGTGTATATGGTGTTAGTGGATGATGTTATTGTTGGGACAATTAATATTATGAGACACGCTTATAATAGTATCAAGACCTGTCTGCAATCAAATGTGGAGCGTAACGCATTGGGCCCAAATCAGTAACAGGAGATTTGTCTCCAGATACAGTCTACAGTTCCGCCACGTTCATGTAAAGAGTGACCAGTGTTTATAAAAAGCGCTAGTCAGACGTACAAAGTAAGGATTCTCAAATCTTAAAAAAGTAAGAAAAGTAAAAAAACACCATTTTCTAAATCTCAAAAAAAGTAAGGAAAGTAAAAAACGCGATTTTTCAAATCTCAAAAAAGTAAGGAAAGTAAAAAGTAGCCCAAAAAGTTACTACTTTAGATGTATACTTTAAAAGTAAATCAGTTATACATACATTTACCAATGAAAAACAAGCACAATTCGTTAACACATTCACAACTCAGTTGATCCCTCTATAGATGTTCCTCCATTGATACATCATTAGGATTGGCCATTCCAAACACTTCAGAAGACTCAAGAATCTTCTCAAGGTTGAAACACTTGAGAGACTCATCTGTTGACTGTGTCTTGCAAGCTTTTGCTTTGCAGCGCCGCATGTACACCTCAGCAACCCATTCTGGATCAATATATACATGATTCAACATACAAGCCAGCATAGCAATGCACTCATAATTCCTGATTCCAAGAGTGTTTCTTATGGGATTAGATGTACCAAGCAGACATTGAAAAAAGTAAACCGAACTTCTCAAGTTGACTATTATTTCGGGAATACGGGGGACAAAATGGCTTGCCTTACTTTTTTCTGAAATAAAAATCATACTAAATGGCTTGCCTTACTTTTTTTTGAAATAAAAATCATACTAAATGGCTTGCCTTACTATTTTTACAACTCTAAAATCTTAACTTTTACTCATAAGTAAATCATGTTTCACTTGGTGAACTTTTACTCACGAGTAAATCACATTTCACTAAGTGAACTTTTACTATTGTAAATACACGTGATGGTCTGAGTGACTCAACGCATGATATCATCGCCACGATCAGTGATTGTCTATGACCCAAAGCACTCAACTGAACAAACACTCGCCCGACGAGAGTTCCGACAATGGCCCAATCACAAATAACGATTCAATGAATTGGCCATCGGATCCAATTCAATCATGAAACTACACGCCAACGCGTTAGTTTGCATCAAAGTAAGATGAGGTGGTAGATATGGATCCCCGTGTTGAAGTCTTCCGTGACAAATACGTTGAGGACTTGTCCCATCGTCTTGAGGTCAATGTCGATTGACTTCCTGTGGCATATACCAGAACTGCACTTCTCAATCCGATGTTCGGACTCAA
>JALLPH010000598.1:0-17223 GCA_036939855.1 Cyclotella choctawhatcheeana
ACAACGCCAAGCCCTCAGACCAAGCCCTTTGTTGCAGTCACTAGCCGACTCACTGAGCTAGCCACTGCAACAATGGGTTTGAGAAAATTCACTCGGGTTGTCTACTTATAAGCCCACCCAATTAGGGGGTACACACTTGAAGTCAAATGTACTGTATAAATTAAAGTGATATAATGTTAAGTTGTATAAGGGAGCGCAACAACAGTGTAAGGGAGTACAGCATACTACATTAGTATGTGTAGGTACAGTACAGGTGTGCACATCTTTAATGCGCGTCCAGACAAAGGTTGAGACTAGAATTTGTTCCATAAAACAGTCACTACAACCTAGTGTCAAGTCATGAGTGGGTACAAATTTGGCTTGCTCTGTACATCACTTCTCACATCAAGGTAAGATTCGTAGCAGCAAATCTCACTCTATGATTAGTTTGTAGACTGCGGAGTGTGCACTTAACATGTGTTTATATTTAAAAATATCATAGTACTTAATATAAGTAGGAATTGGTATCTGTTACCTGTAGGACATAGCTCGGGATCATTTGACAGTTGAGCCACCTATCATCTCGCCTTTCTCTGGATACTTGAAGGTTTTTCTGGATACGTATATTTATGGAACAATGTGGTAAGTGTACCGCAAAATTTTGCACTTCACTCTAGACTTTTAGAGTTTGTCAATAGCCAAAGAACAAGATCAAGAGCAAGAGGTAAGATTCATAAAGGCCAAGTGCAGCAAACTAAATATTGAACTGAACTTACTAACTCTTAACTTGCGATAGCCGTACTTTGTCGGGTAAGAATCGAAACAAGAGACACCAAGGAGAAACACAGTGAAAGAATTCAATTTACACTTTTAATAGATACCAAATGACTAATACCAAATACTCGTGAACTACAAAATAAAAATCCAACTCCTTTACACATTGACATTTTTCATTTATCATCCCCATATTCATCCTTCTCACACACATCTTCATCACGTAGAGCTTCCAAAATATCATTGCATTTCCTTGTAATGGACTCGAAATCTTCCTTTAGCTTTTTCATCACTTGAGGTTGAAACAAATGACCATGACTTTCCTCATTGAATTTGTCAGGGTGAAGGCGGCGTAGATAATTATGAAGCATCCTTTTCTGACACGAAGTACTCATTGATGGATGCAATGCCAGTGGAAACTCCTCGTTATTCCATTGTGGTGGGTATTGCAAATCACCCTCACCATTTTGGAAGTTCTCAAAGCTGTTTTTCCAATCTTCATACATTGTTTTGCAAGCATCTAGTGTGAAATTAGGGGAAAACACTGTACCAGACTTTTTTGCAAGCGTATCAAGACAGGCTTTTGCTGCTGTACATAAAATGAGATGGTGTTTTGCCCTGGTGACTGCAACATACAAATGATTGGCCTCGTCACAATGTTTTTCACTGCTCACAACAGTAGACCGTATTGCTTCAAAGTTAAAATCATCACCAATGAACACTTGGCAAGTAAATTCCAACCCCTTAGCTTTGTGTACAGTGCTCATGACAATTCCATTGTAGTTATTGGGAGATTCATTGTCTCCCATGGGTCGGAATGTAGACTTCAAATCTGAGTAAAAATCAGATAGTGACTTTTTTACTGAGACGAGGTATTGTACGAGTTTGAAAGCCTTATAGAGCTTAATGTCATCTTCCTCTTCAATATATGTTTCAATGCTTTTCTTATCATTGAATGACTCTCCTTTATACTGAAAGGATGTTTGTTTGCCTGTCAGAAATAATTCCAAGTCCCGTTGTAACTTGGGTATAGACGTAGAGAGCTTTTTTGGGCCTCCTAGATAACACCAACGTGCAGGTCTATTGGTTTGAAGATACTTGAATATTCCATGATTGGTCCGGCATAAGACAACTCCTTTTTGCATGTTTGGTCTCACTCCGTCTTTTTCGCCAAGCACCTCAACTATTCCATCATCTTTAGAGCGCCCGTGTAGAATGTCTCCATCTAAAGCTCTTAGAATACAAGACGCATAGCTTGCTATGTTCTTTCCAAAACGGAATGAGCCAGTCAAGCTGAATTTGCGACCGAACTGAATATCACGGAAAGAAGTACTAGCCCCACGAAATCTATATATCTGCTGATAGCAATCACCAAATACATAAGTCCGCCTGGACTCAACATTCCCCCAAAACAATTTTGCCTGACAGGCATTCATGTCCTGGGCTTCATCAATAAGTACCCAGTCATGGCATATGGGAAGTTGCTCTAACTGGGCCACCTTGAGGTACCCGTCATGTGAAATAGAAACCTCAATGTTGGAGCAACCATTACGTCTGATATCTCTGCACTTTTTTTGAACAAGTGTAAAGAACTCTTCGGCCCACCGCACGTATTGGGTTGATCGTATTTCTGACTTCCATCTTGTGCGTTTGGTGGCACTGCGTGTGGCACGCCAAAAAACGTGTCAATCCTTCACGAAATAATCATCTGACGATTGGAACTTGTTGATCGTTTTGCGAATGTACCCAGCAATAGCATTAACTCGTCGAACCAGCCGTTTCTTTCTTTGTTCAGTTGATAACTTGAACTTTGCCCGAACATACCCGTCTAAGTTCAATTGGCCTACAATTTCCTTGATTGAGTAGTCACCCGTTTTCTCAAAACTGTGCATGTACTTGGTACCAAAATAAGTCTTCAGGACCCAAGCATGGGTTGTTCGGATATCCATTCCTTGTTTAGGAAACTTGTTTGATTGACTAGCCTCTTTCTCCATTGCCTTATTGTACACTAAGTACAGAATACTATCATGTGGGTTCATTTGTCTAATCTTGTTGCACACCAGAGCAATCTGTTTAGGCAGACAAAAATGTACATGTAAGATGGATTTCAATTTTCATCTACACTGGACAGACATTACACCCACGAAAACAACATGGACCATACTTACGGTCGTTGTTTTTCCGCAGCCAGCATAAGCGTTGACAGCTACAATCTCTCCTCTGTGTGGCTCGTACGAGATAATCTCAATTTGCTCTCTTGTTCTTCTCTGCTCCCCAAAGTAGGAGTTGTCCCCATTGTCATCATCATATAACACGACTGCGTGGCTGGTTTTAGCTCTCTTGTGCTGCCCGTCGGGATATGCATTAGGGCCAATGAGGCTAGCCGGTCGTTTGAAATCGAAATCTGCAAGTGGATCTACCTCATCCTCCGTGGCATCAAATTCACTGCAGAGTGCACGTGGAGCCATCCCGGATCCAGATATGCGCAACCTATCAGAATAACAAACACTTGAGAACCCATTTTCAATTGATGGTATTCCTCTTTCGGTACCATTGCCTATAGGACATTCAGTGTGTGTCCAACCACTGGAATCATCTTTACAGATGCAATCACCAATGTTTATCCATTTCTTGCAGCTCTGACAGCACTGAGAGTATTTTGCTGGCCAGCATGAGCAACCAAATTCAGGATCCGATCGCCTTTGTCGACAATAGTTGTGCTTTGTTGGAGGAGTTACCACTGTTGATAACATCGTCGAAATCAATATTTGATGTCTGGTCGGTGGGTGATTTGAACGATTTGAACCGTTGAGTTAATTAGGGCTTGTCTCTCGTTCGTGTCAAAGAAATCACCTTTGTGTGATATTTTTCATTCTGGGAATCTTTTCCCGCCTCTTCTTTTTAGCAAGAAGAAGAAGTGAACGCAACGACGAATCCGTAAGGATTAGAGGTCTCAACTCCCAACACAATGAACCCAAATGATGTTGGGCTAATTGCTGCTCTCTTGGCTGCGTTCTTCTTTGGATCTTATGGAGTCCCAATGAAAGGTGAAGCTGCGACAAAGGTCGACGTGGATCCTTTGGTATTCCAAACCTATAAGGCGTTTACCGTATTAATCACCTCCTCCATAGTGATTCTCTTTAACAATGCATTGGCACATTCAAATGATGGATTCAAACCATGGACAGTTAATGATTTTACTCCATGGGCATTTGTTTCGGCCAGTCTGTGGGTCCCTGGCGGTGCTGCGGGTGTATATGCTATCAGAAGGACAGGTCTTGCAATTTCGGTTGGGATTTGGTCATGGTGAGAGTTTGGCGCAGTCATTTACTCGCATAATTCTACTGAAGTTCTTTACTCAGTCCATTTCTATACATACTTGTTTAAAGTGTCATAGTAATGTTGTCATTCATGTGGGGTGTTCTAATATTTAAGGAGAAACAAAGGGGTGGCATTCGAGGAGCAGTTCGGGCATTAGGTAAGTGTGTTAAAGCTTTTGCTATTATTTTTTACGAATGCTAACTGATCAAAGATAATGCTCTATTAGCTGTACTATGTGTCGGTCTATGTGGTATCGCTTACTTTTCATCATTTGAAGCAGAAAACAAAAGAAAGGATGAACTAACAGAGAATGCAAAAGAAACAACTCCTCTTATAGACACGGCAGATCAATCGAAAGTGAAAGACGATCAGGCATTGGATCTCGAGACTTATCCCCATTGTGGTGAGAATTAAATCTATCTTTTATTTTTCTTTATTTGAAAGTCAAAAAGTTTAATGGCTTCAATGCAAATGTTCACGATGAACAAGGTGCACCTCCACATTCACACAAAACAATTCACATTGATCCACCTGCTTTCATGTGCATTGATGGCAAACCTGAACAACATGCAATTAATATTCAACAATACTATATTGGCATTTTGATGGCGGTTGTGAATGGAGTGTTTGCAGCTACCATAATGGTCCCTTTGCACTACGCGCCTCCTAATGCAACAAGAGGACTTGGTTATTCAATGTCATTTGGCATAGCAGCAATGGTGGTAGTTTTAGTGTTGTGGATTCTTCGTTGGTTGCTAAATTCTTCAATCATTTTACTTAGAGAACGGCGAAAAGATGGATATGTGCAACGAAAACATAACATGTTTGAAGAATCCTTCAGCATGGGCTACAATGATCTCCCTTCATTTCATATAAATGAAATGTGGCAACCAGGTATGAATCTTTCTCAATTAACCACCATTTAATTTTGATATCATCTAGACATATTATAAACCTCCACAAAGGCTTGTTATCCGGATTATTATATTCTTTTGGCAATATGATGGGTATCGTAAGTATACAAAGGTTAGGCAATTTCATGGGTTATTCCTTAAATCAATCATCAATGATTGTGTCTGGTGAGTCATATGTAAATATGTGATTGATTCATCACATTTTCAGCACTGTAAATCTTAATTGTTACGCCACTGGATTTACTCTAGGTCTATGGGGTATATTTTATTACAAAGAAATCGCTGGTGCTTTCCACATCATAGGTTTCCTTGCTTCTGTATGCATAGTATTTGTAGGTATTCTATTGCTTGGTCGAGAGCATATGACGTAGTTTCAGCCACAATGTGCGAAGAATATAATCAGTTTGAAATGTTACATTGTCAAATGCCAGCTTGATTCTTCAGATCTGCTAGTGCATTGTAAAGAAGCTGTGCAATCTGTGCTGACTTGGCTCGTTTGTTTGGATCTGGTTCCCAACATTTCAATATTGCGATTCGAATTGCTGTGATAACTGGATCTTGACTCTTAGCATATTCAATCGGAAATGCAGGCATTTCACCACTTGCTAAACTAATTGTAACATTTTCGTAGCGAAGCTTTTTGTGCGCTTTACCGCGAGGTTCGAGGCCAGTAAGGAGTACAAATAGGACATTACCCAAAGAATACACATCAACCTTTTCATTGATTCTTCTGCTTTGTTGAATATCAGTGTCAGAAAGACTCGTGTTTGTTTCATCTTGTAGTATCATCTCTTCGGGTGCACGCCACCATGGCTCATGCAATCTTGCCTCGACTCCACAAGGGCTTTGAGTCTTTTCATTCCATGTTAGAAACTCGGCACAATTGAAATCATTTATCTTCGGCGTCCCACTTCCTGATATGATTACATTTCTCGGATTGAAGTCATAATGAGCTATTGATGCATGCGACTCGTGTTCTCCGGGAACATTGTGAACGTGAGAAAGTCCCATTGCAGTCATTGCTGCAATCTGTAATTTGGTTCGTAAAACATACGGTGAGAAGTTGTCTTTCAGGCCCACAGCCAATCGGTACAAATTGTCAATTCCCTTTTCTCCGAACGCAAGTTCGGTCATTGCAGAATTACCACAATATCCATACATGTCCATTACGTATGGTGATGCAGTCAGTCGCTCCATTGCAATAGCTTCACGCCTATGTAACTCATAGTACTCTGGGAGGTATTCTCTATCCAATCTGTATGAATAGGTTGAAAGATATGTGAATTATTGGGCTTTATGAAAACTGATACGATGTGTTATCAGGCTCACCTGAGTGTCTTTACAGCTACGTTTACACCGTGGTCAACATTTGTAACTTTCCATGCATTTCTAAACCATCCATTACCCAGTAATTTAGATTGGTATGAGTCCAGGAGTATGACATGATTATACTCCTTAGTTGTATTGGATGAATGGAATATGTCCATGTAGGATATAAAGTGTAACCTGTTTTTCACTCGCTGGTGATCGTATGACAACACTTGAGACGTCGCAAATAAGTTTGTTTCGTGAAACATATTACACGTTGGGAACGACGTGGTTTGCCATTTAGCCATGGGTATACATTCATTGCTGTCGTCAATCTGTAATTCGTCAAAGTTGTGATTGTTTATTGAGCCATATCGCAAAAATAGAGAATCTGATGTTTCCATATCGTGTTTGATTGGATCATATGTATATTGATTCGGTGTTGTTTCATCCAGAAAGACCACCCTTGGAGTTGATGTGCCCACATGTTTGTTCGGCCGTTGATGATAAGGTTTACGATTGTGTAATTGCTTCTCATCTCGACGCTTTTTTATGTGACCTGCACGTAACACTTTGGATTTATGATCACCAACTGAGTCAATAGGACGATACAGAAGGAGAGGCAGCGCGAGAGTTATCAGATAAAATCCCGAACTAAGGAGGAAGAGCACTTCCACACTGTCACGCCTTCTTTTTAATGGTTTTTGAGATAATCTTCTGTTGGCTTCAACATCTCTACGCACTCTCATTGAATTGCATTTTTCACTGACTGTGTTGTTCTTTCTGCGTGTTTCATTGCACATTTCGAGGCCAGTCTTTAATATAATATGACTCGTTGTTCGTTGTCATTGTGTGAGTGAAATCAATGGGGCGCCTACGCTGTCTCACTGAATATTTCAAGAGAGGCTGTAGCAAATCGAGATCTGATATGTGGATTTATCGTTATCAAAGTTAAATGCATCACCCCGCACCCGGCCCGCCCGCCCGGGCGCCCTCCTCTCCCCTCCCCCCCGCCTCAAAATCTAGATAGATACTCTCTTTTTTCTTCACTCTTCACTCATCAAGTCCACGGTCTTCCACGGTCCGGTCCACGTCCTTCCACGTCCATGAGGCTGGAATGCCCGAACCAGACAACAAAACCAAAGAAGAAGCACCTGCACAAGAGCCAATTGGAATTCCAGTAAAGATCATCATAATTATGTGGGTCACTTTCATGTCCGCTGTCCTTGTAACGTTAGTCTTATTGACAAGGACTGCATTCTCAGAAGGTGCCAAGTATTTGTACAATGTAGATGGTGATGCTGCGGCCTCTTATCCTATTATGGAGTATATGCTACCGGATAATGAAACAATTGCCGAAGAGCAAGGGGATTATGAGTATATGCACCCTGATTTTTTGTACAAGCCAGATGACTTGCCAGATTACAGTCCACCGCCGAGAGTAGTGGAATTTTATGCACCGGTAAGAAATTGGAATTCTTTGTATATTATGGTATAATAGTTGATGCATGATTCTTAGTCAGTCTCGTAACACCCGTTTTTGTAGTGGTGAGTATCTTTTGTGAAGAGTTGAATGATTTTAAAGAGTAAATATGAATGTTAATTCTCTTTCGTCGATATCTCTAGGTGCCCACATTGTAAACACTTCAAGCCCCATTTTATCGAGATGGCAAAGAAAATATATGCAAAGCAACCAAAGATTAAATTCCATGCTGTCAGTTGTGTTGCTCACAATAAACTATGCAAAACACAAGATGTTGATGGGTACCCGACAATCAAGCTATTCAAAGAAGGTAGTTATATTCCTGAGGAGCACGAAAACTTCAGTTCACTTACTGAAGAAACCATATTTGAAAAGCTGGGATTTGATAATGAAGGGAAGCAACTATTAACCGGCAAAGTCCACTCTGTACGTGTGCCGCCTCCGAGCAAACGAAAGGAACAGCAAATCAAACCCAAGTCTAAGGAACAGACTACTATGAAGAACATAAGGGGCGAGTCACACCACAAACTTAAAATCGAACCAAAGCCTATTGAAACCAAACCAGACAAAATTGCCCGAGTTGTTCCATTCCACACGCATGAAGCATCAGATGCCTGGCATGATGCTGCAACTTCCTTTGAGTTTTCTCTTAAATACAACATGTACATGGCAAATGGGCCCATGCCCAAGAAGGAACAGGATGCATTTTTAGATTGGCTGGAATTGCTTCAAGACACGTTGCCACCGCAGATGAATAGAACACTTGAATTAATAAAGCATCTTTTAGGTGAGTATGTCCAAGTTGGTTTCTGCAAATTGGCAGGTGGCGTATAACATCACTTTACACTGATCAAGGACTCATCAAAGTGTTTCGCTTCTGAAGATAACTTCTCTACAGCCACTAGTGGCTTGCCTTATTTGACAAAATTGGTCAAGGCAAAATTTCCTCCAGTTAAAGAAGAAATGTGGCGCACATGTACATACGAAGACAATGACAATGGATATACATGCGGCTTATGGCAGCTTTTTCATGTAATGTCTGTTGGGTTAGTGGAACACAACAAACACGCTACTGCACCAATTCCGACTAGATATGTGGCCGAAACTCTGCGGAATTATATTGAGAACTTTTTCCAATGTGATGTATGTAGAATGAACTTCCTGTCTCAGTATGATAGCTGCGCATTTGATGGATGTCACCGGCTGCATAACGATCCATCATCATCAGAAGAAGATTGGCGTGAGCTGCCTTTGTGGTTGTGGGAGACACATAATGATGTAAATGCTCGTTTGATGGGAGAGCGTTTGGAACGTGACAATCAAGACAAGCCCAGTGAGTGGGAGTTACAGCAGTCAAGATGGCCATCGCTGTATCAATGTCCAAACTGCTGGAGGGAAGATCATAGTTGGGACCAAGATGAAGTGTTCGAACTTTTGAATAGTGCATACTGGTGAGTATTCTGTGAAGCATTCATGGCGAACTACGAATGTCTTTCTTCTGAATTGCTTGTGTGGTAAATCTTTTGTACTGTTTCAGGTCAGGGAATCCAATACATATTAAAGTACAATCGACTGATAGAATTTTAGAAAGCGCAGATGATGATTATCCATCGCGTGGCGCTCCGAGGAGATGGAAAATAGCTGGTGCCATTTTCTCTTTGATATTGGTGGCATGCGCAGTGAAGTCAAAATATGCCTTCATCTTCAAGTCGAAAAGAAGAGAAAAAAGTGTTTAGATTATAATTATACTTAAAGCGATTCTAAGCAAAGTAAAATCTGTATTGGTCTTTTAAAGGCATTAATTATGGAATTGTTGCCTAACTAATGTGTCTCAATTACGTGAAGTCCACGCGCGTCACCCAAAGGTAAGCTTCCAAAACAATGACAGCAATATCATCTGTGCAATAGCACGACCCAAATGACCATACGGATACGGAATTGGCGGAATTCCCTCTCCCATTTCAGCATCGTGAGTAAACATGAAGATGTTGGCAGGTGTTACTGCCAACACCAACAACCCAAGTAGCCCTCCTGCCAATTCTTTCGGTACGCCAATTAAATGATACCCAGATAGAATCAATAAGATCCCTCCTCCAAGCTCGGCGATTCCAGTCCAATATGTATGATACTCTTCATATGATAAGTTCAGACTGCAAGAATAGTCACCCATTCGACAGTGAGAAGGAGTGATAGCGTGCATCGAAAGAAAACCTAGAGATCAAACTAAGTACTTACTCTTCAGCGCCAGGAGCAGGCACATTCCACAATCCACCCCAAGTACCGCGAGGTGGGACTATGTTCATAAAAGCCTGTTTAAAAGTAAAATGACTCACACCCGCCGCAACGAAAATACTACCCAGACCCAATGGCCACGTGATGTCCTTCCATGCGTCGAACCATCCATTGGGTAATAAATCGTCGAGGCCATTTAGTATATTGACAAAGAATGACGTGCCAATGAGTATAAAGATTGATATGGCAATGACTGCGAGTTTTTGTGCATCGGGATCTTTGGATGCCACGAGAATCGATGGGTCCGGTCGTTCTATCGTCGGTGGAAGTTGTGATAGAAATAATTTCGTAGTCGTCGTTCGATGACTGGAGCTGATGACATCATACATCATAGCTGCTGGCTGATGGAAATGTCACGTCACGAGATGGCTGGCGGGTCGAGATGATGTGCTTAGGAGGCTTGGTGGATGGAGCGAACGCAACACAGGTGCTGCTGAGGAGAGAAATTATTAGACTTTTCAATGCGGAGGATCTCATTGTGTAGAGAATGGAGAGTGGAGAGTGGAGAGTGTCATGATGGCATCACACGATCCAATGATGTGAGAAAATAACATCGCCCACCAAAATGACTGCTTCTACTAAAATAAATGAGCCTTGTTGGTTGTTGGCTCTTTGGTGAGAAAGTTGCGTTTGCGTTTGCTTGGTTTCAGCAATGACCGCCGCTGAACAAGCGCCAAGCTCCTCCAATAGACAGTAGCACAAAGTAGCAACAATAAAACCAAAGCAGACAGCCGCATCATCATGAACATGGCAGGAATGACAGCAACAAACACAGACGCCCCATCCTCCGGCGTCTTTCAACGTGACGCCAAAAAGCCACGCACCGCCACCGGCATTCCCTCCGAAGTGAGCATCTCCGGTCAGTCCGATCTCGAAGCCTCCATGGCATCCTCCTACGATCGATTTCGTCACGAAGACTCTGATGTTCAGGTTGAAGAAGAAGAGAAAAATGACGCGACTGCTGCTGCTGCTGCTGCTGACAATGACCGAGATCAAAATAATCAAGACAATGACAATGACGATGATGACGACGACGAACCCAAATGGCACGAATTACTCGAATACGAGAATACAAAGAATGACATCAACACGTTTCTATCCTGTCGTGAAAAACGTATTCAGGCCAATAATCGCTTCGCCTCGGCCATCGATCAGCTTCACGATTCGGTCTCCACCTCCATGGACGATCTGGTCAATGCCGTCGTTGAATTATTTCAGAACAAATCGACATTCCTGGATGAGTATGAACGTAGTTTGAATTACGATTATGTTATGAATGAGAAGAAGAGGGGGGAGATGCAGAGTAAGTTGGAGGAAAGTGCACGGGCGGCTCAGGGGTTGTTTGCTAATTTGTTGATGAGGATTGCTCAACCGCGGGATGATGGGGGTAGTGTAAATGGATCGGGGGAGAGTGTGTTGGGGGAGAGAGGAGGAGCTGCCGATAATGGAACCGGAGCGGAGGGAAAGGAAAATGGCGACATGGGAGATGAAGAACCCGATTGGGATGCCATCACGCAGCATGAGCCGGCCAAAACGGAGGTCCCCATTTACTTAGAGGCTAGAAACAGACGTGAGGTAGCATCGGCTAGGTTTCATACAGCCATCCAAGATTTCCAACGGTCGGCGGAGGAATGTCTTCAAGATCTGACCCAAGCCATGGTCGATATGTATAATGATCGATCTGCCAAGTTGGACGAATACGAATGCATATTGAAGCAAGAATTCGTTCACAATGACGAAATTCGATCAAAGATGAAGACCGACATTGAAGAGAGTGCCAATGCTGCCAATCGAATGTTTGATAAGTTGATGGATCGAGTTCTACAGCGAGAGTCTACGTCTACCTCTGAGCACGAGGTTCAGATGGGAAGGGGCACCTTGACTCAAGCTACGACATTGAATTCGCCTTAGATGATGTGTTCCGTGGAGTGTGTGCATTTTCATGTGTTCTATGTTCTATTATTGTGACAAATCATTGGACTGTGGAAGTCAATGCTGCTTGTCGTTTGAATAATATAGAGTACACATAGTTGTTCATCTCGGTTTATTTCATACATCATTCTATAGTCATTGATGAGCATAACTTCAATTATTTTGCTCGATCAGGCGCAAAGTTTCAAGAGCTGCATCTGTAACTCTAGTACCAGGACCAAAGATTGCACTACATGACTTGGATTCCTTTAACAGAAAGTCATAATCTTGCGGCGGTATTACCCCTCCAGCAACAATGACTATGTTTCCAGCTCCTCTTTTTGACAGTTCGGCATTCAAGGCAGGCAGCAACGTTTTGTGTCCTGCTGCTTGAGCTTGAGGGGAGGGGTTGGGGACAAGGTGAGTTTAGTTTTGTTTGCATCTGAAAATTGTAACTCTGTCGCAGCTCTCACATGATATCCCAATTACGTGAACGTCTGAATCCAAAGCTTGCAAAGCTACCTCTTCAGGTGTCTGTTATTATCGAGATGTAGGACTTTTGTCAGTTGGTGCACACAAAATGAACAGAGTTGCTCGTTTTAATATACTGACCTGAAAGAGTGGGCCAATATCTACATCAAAACCCAAATCTGTGAAAGGTGTACCATAAGGCTTTCTGTCAGAATTAGTAAAACAAAATAACTTATGGGATCTACTAGAGACACTTACCTGAAAAGCCACTAGCAATCACTTTTGCTCCACGATCGTGTCCATCTTGTCCCATTCTGGATGTGAAACAGTAGTATTCAGCATAGTTTTGACAATAGGATGCAGAATTCTATCTTACAACATACTCACTTTGCAACCAAAATACGTGGTCTTCGTCCTTCTCTATCCTCAAACTTCTTTACTTCGCTAAGCACATGATCATATTCAGATTCATTGTCATTCTTTGTAAATGACGCACCATATGCGCCCTGTACAATCGTTGCTGAGGGTACATGGCGGCCCCAAGCATTTTCGATTGCTTGCGAAATTTCACCAAGCGTGCATCTAAAGTAAAGAAATCGGTGTGAGTGACTCAATCGTCACCCATTAATGCAGTTCATTGCATGGATTCCTTACCTCACTCGAGCTGCCTCGATGCAAAGTGCCATTAGGTTGTTTGGGTCATCTCCCTTACTACTGCTTGTGTTCAATTTTGCACTTGCCTCGATAGCAGCCAACGCAGCATTCACTTCATTGGTATTTCTGCTTTCTTTCAGCTTCATTAAGCTGTCGATTTGCTTCTTTCGTACTTCCGAGTTATCAATCTGTAAAACTTCTTGTCGCTCCCCTTCTTCATCTTTGGTATCTAATCTATATTTGTTCACACCTACAATGACATCTTGACCAGAGTCAATGCGGCCTTGTTTCTTGGTAGCACTTTCTTCGATCCGAAGTTTGGCCATTCCACTATTGATATAGGCAGTCATACCTCCAGCAGCTTCTACTTCACTGATGATGCCCATCGCTTTGTCTGCAAGCTCGTCGGTGAGGCTTTCCATCATATACGAGCCTCCCCATGGATCGGCAACATCGCACACACCGGCCTCTTCCTGGAGAATTAGCTGAGTATTTCTTGCAACACGAGCTGTTTGAATTGTTGGTAATCCTGTAGCCTCATCATACGAATTTGTATGCAGACTCTGTGTTCCTCCTTGAACTGCGGCCAATGCTTCTATAGTAGTTCGTATGACATTGTTTAGCGGCTGCTGCTCTGTGAGAGAATAACCTGAAGTCTGACAGTGCGTTCTTAACAGTAACGATCGAGAATCTTTTGGTTGAAAATACTTCTCCACAAGAGTAGACCACAAACGACGCGCAGCTCGGAGCTTAGCAATCTCGACATAATAATTCATACCGATGCCAAAGAAGAAACTATAACGCGGTGCTACATCGTCTACATTCAAGCCAGCTGTGTCTACTGCCGTTCGGATGTACTCCAGACCGTCAGCTATTGTAAAACCTAGTTCAAGTGCGGCATCTTTCCCAAAGTAGTAATGTTAGTTTGAACCATGCATTAGTTCGGGGCCAAATATTTTCGGCTCACCTGCACCAGCCTCTTGCATGTGATAACCGCTGATACTAACAGTATTGAACTTGGGCATATTCGATGCACAGAATCCTTATAATTTGGGCGATAAGTACATTAGAGATAGAGTCAGAGAAAAGATATGAGAACAGAAAGAGAAATGACTCTCATTGGTCTTACCAATAATATCCGCAACAACTCGATCCATACTCTCTTTGGGTGGATAAATGTATGTATTTCTGACCATAAACTCTTTCAAAATGTCGTTCTGAATAGTACCTCTCAACGATGACAATACACTTGGCTTATCGTCGCCACCTCCACCACCCTCTTTGAATTGAGACTCTTGCCCAAGAACTTCCTGCTGCTCAATCGCTGCCTGAATATACATTGCCATCGTAGGCAAAACTGCACCATTCATCGTCATGGATACAGAAATTTTATCCAACGGTATCCCATCAAACAAAATCTTCATATCCTCCACGGAATCGATGCTAACACCAGCCATACCCACATCACCCACTACTCTTTCGTGGTCAGAATCGTATCCTCTGTGTGTGGGTAGATCAAATGCGACCGAGAGGCCTTGCTGGCCGGCGGCTACATTGGCACGATAGAATTTGTTGGATTCTTCAGCAGTTGCTGCACAGTAGTTTGAGTCGATTAAAAATATTGTTAGTTCTAGTTTTGCCGGATCCATTCTGGACACCCAACAATAATTGCACTCACAGAATCCAGCGTATTGACGAATCGTCCACTATGAAGTTACGACAAAGATTGGGTAAGCTTTTTATTAGATGCAGTTCAGATTCGGTGCAAAGAAGATTATGGCCACAACACTTACAGGACGATTGGTGTACATTGTTGCATAAGGACCTCGATCGTAGGGTTTGACCCCCTTGATCAACAAATTATGAGTTGCATGAGTTAATTGCACCTACATTGCATTCCACTATAACAACATATATGACATCGGACTTACTGGCATGGCGGGATTTTCATCTTCGAGATTGTAATACACTGGCTGAATTGCAATTCCCTCCTACAAAGAGTATAACATCATGAAATTAATTGAATCAAAAACTAAACAGTACGTGTATACACAGGACTCTATCTGGATACACACAAAACTTACAGGAGTGATCCTCTCGGTTCTCAACGAATCCACGGTCTTATTGGATTTGGACAACTCCTTCTCCGCCAGTTTCTCCCATTGTGACACTGTAGCAGGTTTTACATACTCGTTATGAGCTATGGATGAAGAAAATCGTGTGGCGAGGATGGATGAGGTGGGAAATGCTGTTGTTTTGCACAGTGATCTGGTGCGGGGCGATAGTATGGTTGTTAGGATTGATGACATTTTAATCAGTTGATCTCAATTTTGATGTGTAGGTCGATAAGCTGCAGCACAGGACTGTGGGCTAGGTTATGGCTGCTGACAGGAAAGTAGTTTTGGGAGGTTTTGGGCCATCGTGCCAATGTAATGATGTTGTCAGTCGAAAGTCGAAAGTGTTCGGGTTCTGATTTTTTCTAATGGCTTCTATCAAAGGTAATTACCAATTTATAATATTTAAATACCTTGTATCTTTTATTGTCTCGCATCAACTTGAGCTACTGTGGCTACTGGCTACCATGGTACCTCATGGTACAGACACAAAAAGCCGGTAGCCGGAGCTCCATCATAGAGTTGACAGAATCCAAGAAATGTTCACTCGTACCATAGCGGCAACATGATGACAAAATGGTCGTGGCCAGCTGGCTTCGCCTTCCCTATTTGTGCGAGAGAATAATCTTCGATCGGATTCGATTCATTAATAATATCTTTGACAGTGTTCGATTTGCTTCTCCCTCTCCCATATCTGAATGAATCTTCACACCTAGTGCGGCAACTTCTCCAATGAACCAGCTGGCGCCGATGAATCTACGTGATGATGTATGAAAAGTATACCTTCTTTTCACCGTCTTCTTCGAAACCACACAAAAAAACTTTGAACAATGGTTCAATTTGCCATTGCTGCACGTGCCCTTTTGCTAGCATCTATCAAAGCCTCAGAGTTTGTCGTTGATGAACAGGGTGTCTATTCATTCACTAACCGCCATGTGACTTTCGGTCAAGAGCTCTTCTCCAAGGTGCGTGAATATGTTGTATGCAGTGTGTGCTTTTCACTCGTTTGACTTACGAGTGCAATATCTACACATCCAAACGAAACTTCCCTCATGTATAAATGTATATATAGATTCCCGATCTTGTCTCAATCGCCAAGTCTCGAATTCTTCAAGCTGTGGGAGTATCATCTCCTCCACCGTTTTGTGTCGATGCTGGATTCGATACTGCCTTGGATCCTGCCACTGTTGCAATCATGTCGACTCACATTGGCATGGATGGCGTCATGGAAGGAGGAAGGACTTGAGTCTTTTGTGAATGAGGGTATGACTGCTTGAAGTACTGGAGTACTAGAGCACTCATCATAATGGAGGCGTCTCGGATGCAAGATCATGTGAGTTTGGACTGATTCAAGCAATTCACATCAGCTTGACCCCTCCAATGCCTCATCATTAGTATGATGAATGGTTTGACAAGGTTTATATTTGGAGTTTGGATTATAAAATGGTCACTACAAGCTATTTCCGAGTCATGGGTGAGAGAAAGCTAGCTCAACTGGAAGGGACGGTTTTATTGCAAGAGGCTATCTGAGCAGATATGTGATTAATTTTTTTGGGCAATAAAATTGACAAAACAGACAATAATGCACTTACCCATCAACCAGAAACAGGCACAATCCCTTCTTTACTATTATCCCGAGTTGTAGGATGCTGGGGAGTTGTGGCGGATGCTGTATTTGATGAGCATTGGCTGGCCGTAACAGACGAATCAAAAATATTCGTGTTTGGCAGTGTCGTTGATGGCGGAGCAAAATTGTCGGTAGCGAAGGCAGCGATGACACCTTCGGATGAATTGGCGTTGACGTTGGGGCGTTGACGTTGGGTGTTGATTGATCAACTGTAGCAGGGGGGGGGGGGGTGAAATCACAGTTGTTGTTGAGAAACAGCAGCTAAAAGTGTCAGCGATGATGGCGTATGGTGATTTTGTGCACTTTGTGTTTGACGGGGTACTAGCCCCCCCCCCCCCCCCCCCCCCCCCCCCCCCCCCCCCCCCCCCCTCCCCC
>JALLPH010000599.1:0-17209 GCA_036939855.1 Cyclotella choctawhatcheeana
TGGTCTGGCCGCCGTACGTCAAAATGCATGCATATTTGACCATGCATGCATGCATGCATATTTGACTATCTTGGACACCTTACTCAGATTTGGCCGCACATTATTTCCTCTTCTGCTTCTGGCATATCCCATTCACATATGAAACTTCATTACAAGATTACATTACACCCTTAAAATGGCGCCACTCCGGACCTGTTATCATTGTTTTATGTTGAATTATACCTGTGCCAGATCTAGTCAGGGTATCTTTATTTAAAATAAAACGTGAAAACTGTGTTATTGAAATTTAGCTAGCGTCTGTCCTTGTTATCTTTGACACGTCACTCCACCAAAAGTAGTCGCACCACAAGAAAACGAAGCTAGGCGGTTGTCAAGAACCATCAGACGATGCGGCCGAAAGTTCACGCATCACGTTAGAGGCTTTTGTTGTGGAGCAATCTTGCTCAACCACACAAGATTGTGGTGGGTGGCCGTCTCCACGATTGTGGTTGCGTTTGGCCAAACTAACGCCTCTTTGGCCACGCAAGATGAGACATCATCTCTCTCAGATGTCACAATGAGGTGAGTGTCTCGCAGCTTGATTTTCAGCGACAAATTGACGTCTCACTGTATTTTGTTTTTAATGCGTGATTTTGTGCTGATGTCGCTTCTGTTCTGTATGTATGTGGTTGATTGTCATGTTGTTTTCACGTCACGCTCTCACGTTGTTATTCTTCTTTTTCAGGACACGTGGATCCTCTCGGAGGTTTGTTGCATCACAGTTTGGTGAGGGTGCGGCAGAGTAGAGGGGGGTTTTGTGTTTGATGAATATGTCCGTGAGTCATTGGCAGGACTTGCTTCCCGCAGGTCAGCCCGCTGGACATTGGGGTGAGCAGCATCAAACCCAATACTTCTGTGCAGCATGAGTGCCAGTTGATGTGACGGAGTCCATTCTCACTGAGACGGGGGGAGATGATGAGATTCTTGAATGGTTTAAGCGTGACATGAAAGTGGGAAGTGTGGCAAAAGGTGGTTTTGAGAAGGGAAAGAGGTAAGTACAAGTACGAATCAATCACAACAGTGTTTTCATTCTTGTTCTCAAGATTATTCTTATTCTTCTCCGTCATCATCCTCGTTGCCTTCCTCTTTGCTGAGAATACTCTCTTGCAAAGGAAAGAGACCTTTCAGGCTCGTTCTGTCAAGAGATATTTCGGCCGGTATTTTTAGACGGTATTTCTGTCCGTCGCCCGTTAAATACTGCGTGATACCGCGTTCTTGACAGACACCAAAAAACGATGCCGCGGTATTTTCAACCTAATATACCTTCCGCTCTACAATAACTCTCAATAACTCCTGCAGTAATAATGATTAATGAATACAATTAATTGGTTTAACATTATACAACATAATTAGTTTCTCACTGTTAAGTATAATTATATTAATTTAAATGCCAATTCCATGTTGCTCTGCTTAGGTTGATTGTTGTGTAAGCCAGCGGCTCAGCGGCTCCCCCACTTATGCTCCGGATGGTTAATTGTTGTGTCCTGTGTTGTTCTGCACTTCCCCCTCCCCTTCCTCTCCAATTCCCCCCAAACTACATTTTATTGCTGTGTATTAACGGCGGCGGCGAGTTACGCCGTGTGGCAGGACCGAAAGCCAACGGCCGAACAAGCCAAACACTTTGCCATCACAATTCGTGGGTGGCGGCTACCGCTGCGGTCGTGAAGGCAGTTCGAATCCCACTATTTGTAGCCGCCTATCAGCGCGGAGGCGGAGGCGGAGGCAGGCGGAGCTAGGGAAAGGAGAGGCGGGCCATGACGGAAGAGGGGCCGACAGCCGAACCCGAACATATTCCTCTCTCGGGTCTCGGGCGACGTAATTAATGGATGCTGCAAGGCGTTGCAGCCACAGAGGCAGTTAGAAAGTCGATTTCCCAGCGAGCGGCGTTGGATGGAGTGCTGGCTGTGGGCGGCAGTGGCGGTGTGGGGTGCCATGGTTGTTTCGGCCGCGGTTGTTTCGTGGTTGGTGTGGTTGCTGCAGCGGTTGGAAAAATACCGAGCCAAATACCGCGAGAAAACCTCCTCATTTTCTACTCCGAATCGAGGAGGTTTTGCTCGGTATTTGCTCGCGGTATTTTTTGCTGACGTGTCATGACGTCAAAACAAAATACCGAGCGAAATACCGAGGCAAATACCGCGAAAAAGGCTCTTGACAGAACGAGCCTCATGCCGTCGGAGATTGGCTTGATGTAAGTGACGTCAGACAATCTTATTCCGTTGAGTGCCATGCCTGAATTGTCTGCCATCCGTTTCATTTCGTTTTTACGGAGCTTATTACGTTTAGCAGCAATGTTCCAAGACTCTTTTTGCTGTCTGTCTGACATTGCAATGTTTCTTGCTTTGATTTCGGCATTAACAACGTCTTCTGTTCCATTCTTCTTTGTTAGGATACGTAACAATATGCCTCCGCCCATGAATGCAGTGATGTCCATTCTGCGGGGTTGTTCAGCTTTGTTGCGATTCTGCGGCAATTCGAGACCCTCATCAAACAATTGCATCATCTCGGCCCGATCGAGTTCGCTCTGCTTTGCCTTCGACGATGACAAATCTCCTTTTATTTGATCGAGCTCCTCTTGACCAAGCAATACTCTGGATTGCTCAACGTCAGCGAAGAATTGGTCAATGAAGGTGAGTTGGGATGCTACTCTGTACATCCCTTGTGCTCGATCAATCTTCTTTTTGCCTTGTTTCTCAAGTTTTGCTTGTCTTTCGAGTAAAGCTGCTTGATTGGATGGTCTGACTATTGTTGTCGTGATGGCAATTGCTCTGCATGTTTGTCTGTCCTCATTGACATTTGTTTGTGCTGCAAGAGCAGCAGCTTGAACCATTCGCTCACTGAGTTGTTGATGAATTGGATGGATTAAAATGTTGCGTATTACGCTGATTCTCAACTTCTTGAATGCCCCTTCCGTCCAAATATCTTGACTCGCAAGTAGACGAATCTGGTCCCAATTCTCTTGGACGAATGGATTCTGTAGCACCACTTCGAAGGCGACTTCGTAGGTAAGAACAGTCATTGGGATAGCTGCATGTATTGTTTTGGGACAGTGGTGTATCCTTTTACGATTCCGGTGATCCGCTTGTCCACAAATAGCTGGCACGCCATGCTGGACCAGTTGCATGGAGGTTCTCATCAAGCACATTGCGGCAACGTTCGACTCATCGGATGAAAGAGTTGCTCTACTCGGCAAACCACCAGCAATACCGAGATTGGAGATAGGTATGTTTATGTTTGTTGGTGCTTTGATTTCATTGATAATCATTCTAACAGTTGAAGACATTATCATGATAGCACCTTCGTCAGAACAACCAGGTGCGTAGAGTGTACCAATTGCAAGGTGAGACCAAGAGGATTCAAAAAGTGTGCACTTCTTTGTATTGAACATTTTTTGAGCGCTTCAATGATTGATTCGTTTCTCATGTCAAACCCTACTTTGTTGTCGGCCTTTATTCCTGCACCATTTGGCATCCAAGTCAAACAAGAGCCATACCGTTCATAGTGATAGCCGCGTCAATGGCGTACATCTGCTGCCTGCGAGGTGTCCAATTCATCTGGAATAGGTTCCATGCCTTGGTCGAGGTCCTCTCTGGTGAGTACCTCATTCTCTCTGAGAGTTACTTTGCCAACAAGACCAGAGCGAATGAAGTTGAAGTAAATCGTCTCCTCATTTGATGCTTTCTCAAGTCTTCTTTCTAGGGATCTACTTCTAGTTGCCAGTGATTTCAACGCCTGCACCAGCTCCTTCTCACGTCGGCAAATGTCAGCATGCTCTGCCTCCAATCTTTCACGTGAGTTTAATGAAGAATGTCCCTCTGTTTGTGCCTCGGTCTCACCCTATTCTTCTCTTTCATCTGCTTCTGAAGAGCTGTCGCCTGCCGTCCGATGATATCAAATCGCAATCGTCTGTCTGGGTCTAAGCATCTTTGGACTCGATCACATGATCCTCTGTCTGCGTCTGAGTATCTATGGTCATCACTTGATCCTCTCAAGAGGAGACTGTTGGAGGAAAGTTCTTCATTAAGAAGTTTGCTAGATCAGCTTTCAAAGCATCGGTGAGTGATAACTGCAATCTGCCAACATTATATCGTCATCAAGCAGGTCGTATTTCTCTAACGCATTTACACATTCCTGCGAATCAAAAATGCCAAAAGCCATTGTTCTTGCAGCACCGCGGGTTATTTGATAGGATTTCAAGACAACCAGCACACATTCACTGTCATGTCCAACATTCATAGAACTGCAATCAAGGCAGTACTTGTCACTATCTCCTCTGGAAGAGAAGGATTTCTTCAATGCATCTTCAGTCAATGTGATCTCGCCGCCGAGACGAATTCATGTTGAGAAGAAGGCATCTATAAACTGCGATATGGTAAGCAACTTGTTTTGACTTGTACCTGCAAGTAAGCTTGATGCTACAGCCTTTCTAACCACTGCATGCTTTGGTGGAGGTGCCATTATCAGCGCATCCAAGTCATAGGCACCAATGACAGATCACGACACAGGCAGAGGAGATTTCTCGGGAACAAAAGTGTCTAGCGTGATGCGCAAAGCTTTAGCAACACCAGCTGAGGGTGTTTGACGACATTCTAGCAGGATTTTGTCATTGGAGCAGAGGTGTTGGCTCAGCAACGGGTCAAAGTTAACTAGAGCGGTGACTAGCAATAGCTCGAAAAATAAGTTTTCAAGTTTTATTTTTAAAAAAGATACTCTGACTATGTAGATCTGGCACAGGTAAAATTTTACCTCCCGGACAAAAGAGGACAAGAACTATGCAGAAATATTTCAGGAATTTGATGAAGAGCTGACGGATAATAGTGATGAGGGTAATGACAATGAGTCAGATACTAGCTTGTACAACGACGAAGAAGCCAACCAACCAGATCAAGGAGTCAATGAGTTGGAATCTCTATTAGAGGAGGTTCGTATTTCATCCCCGATGAACCCATCTGCCCCAAGCACAGTTAGCCGTTTTACCTCTACTGGATATAATGTAAAGCAGCCCGTATCAGAATGTTGTCACAAAGAAATGATGAGTAATCATGTTCAGCCACAGCCAAGGACAGCTCACCCAACTCAGAACTTTTCTACTATCGATATATGCTTGCCTCCTGGGCCGTGGGGCATTTCGATTCAGAAGATTGAATCACGTTGCGTCATCATGGCGAAGAATGAAAATACGTCAGATCTTCTCAAGGTTAATGATACGATTATGTCCTTGAATGGAATTGTCTTGAATAACGGTGACGTGGAGTCTTGGGTAACTTTATTCAGTACTTATAGCTCGCAAATGAAGCATCTTGTTGTTGAGAGGACTACTCGAGCTGGAAATGTAGGATATGTGCAGCAACCTCTGCTTGAATCTGGTCAAGAAGAAAAGAAGGATGCACTATAAACTAGTGGTTCTGAATGCTGCAGAGGCATCGCCTCTATCATGCAATGATTTATTCGTCAAGCGGTACATATGTAATGAAGCAGTAAAGCACGTGGCAACGTAGGCATATCAACGATACAACTGATATGGAGAATGTCTATTGTAAGTCGCTATTTAACATAAATGAATACTATTATTAATTGAACTTGTCTAACATTAAGAATTACGTCAATAATTTAGCATCATATGAATAAATACTTTGTATTTGAATTATTATCGACTCTTGCGCGCAAGGACAACAATTACACCGATAAGCCTCATGCGTTCATTCTAATCCAGAGAGCAATGATAACAAACCATTTCCATGCAGCAGCCCAACCACTACTGCAATTCTAACTACCTTGTCTTTGTTCTCGTTTATCGTATCCAGTGCAGAAGTCACATGTTCCAAACAGTGTGGCTCTACTGTTGAGGCGATCATGTAACCATCGTCACATATTGACAAATTCGATTCATCTACCACGAAAGAATCACCTCCACGCATACTCACACTCAAGCGTCTATCACCTGAGACAGGCCGTTGTCCTTCATTTATCTCCGTTACATCTGCAAGATTACCAATTGTATCAAAGATGATATCGGCGTATCTACATTCTTGTCCGTCAATAGAGATAACACTGTAAAATTTGTTGGTACATCGCACGCATCCTAACTTGAGATCTCGTGATGAGTTGCCTCTTAATTGATCGATCATTTTGAGCCAACGAGGTTCGAAGAGATTTAGGTTCCGTATCATTCCTTTTTGTATTGGTGTTTTAAGTGTAAAGAGTGGCACATCTTTAACGACCTTACGCCCTGCACGCGATAGAATTTGCTGCTTTTGTGATTTATGCAATGGTTGCTGTATACTTGCTTTAAACTGCCATCTCTTGCGTATTGATCTCCCTTCCTTCAATGATTTCAGTACAGTAGCTGCCTGGACCGTACTTTTTGCCAACACTTGATCTCGTTCTACAATAACATTGTTGAACAGCAACGATGATAACAATACAGAAGCAATAATGACAAATCCAATTTCGATTGTTGATCCAAGAATTGTATGTTGATTGTTGTAAACAGTTACACTGTGCTGATTGTTCATCAAAGCAAGCACGGATGCCAACACGAATGGAGGAGTTGTAGTCACAGCCAATGGAGTTAGCTTGTTTGGATCTCGTCGAAATGTTTTTATCACGTCTATTCTGCTATTCTCCGTTTCTGACTGAGGCATCAGTGAATTGAACAAGGGCAATGGAGAATAGGCATCTACATGTGTAATCCGATTCAAAAGCCTCTCTCTCGTCTCCTGGGCATATTCATCACCCAAAAATAACGGTATATCGTTCTCAATACACGCATTGATGGCGGCCAAAAAGTCAGCACCGTAGACAACATCACCAGTCTCTTGAATGACACCGAAAGCATCAAATCCACAAGCCTGTTTGGTTAATCGAATACAACGTTCTGGATCTAGCTCCAATACAACCCCGTCGGGTTTCACGGTCGAGATTAGAGATTGAACTTCGGATGCCGAGTTGGATGATAAGTGTGATGTGCCAATGATGAATATTTCAGTGTTGCCGTTGGAAGTGTAGGCAATGTGGGGCAGATCAATGAGTTTGGAGACTGATGCATCATGTTTAGGTTGTTGTGACTGAGTGCTCGATGGTTTAGGGACCATCATGGTTGAAAACGATGTGCTGTTTGCTGTTCGCCGGCGGGCGGGGGGCGGGGGGGAGATTCGGTTCGACCCGCCATTTTGTCTTACGTAATTACGTAGGAATTCATACTGAAAAATTGACAGCCCACAGAGATAGTCGACACTCGACACACTCTCATTCTTCGATTCATCGCGACAATGAACTCCAAACCATCACCAGCAATCGAACAAGACGCGCCTAGTCCCACCATTTTGACTGGCCAGGTCTCTCAGCAAGATACTGCTGCTGTTGCTACTGCTCCGCCGCAAGATCCAAAGGCGCCCGCTGTCACAGACACGGCCACTCCCCCCTCCGATCTTCCTTCTGCGACATGCGATTTTTCGAACTGCGGCAACGTCAAGATCGGAGCCGATGATTCGAATCATCACCAGACGTTCTCTCCTTTACCTCATGATTTCACTCTGCCGGAGAATGTTGGATCTTCGCCCGATTTCATGAACGATGATTCGTCTGCAAACGACGAGAAGAAGCCAGCTGCCGCGGCCGTGGCTCAACCATCGCCGCTGAACCTTCCATCGTCGTCGAGTCCTGATAACTTCCTCAGCTCTGTATTGAACGCCCTTACGCCAACGAACCCCACAAGCTATTTGAATCGCGGAAGCGGTGGATCATCACGCTGTGAAATTGATTTTTCGAGTTTTGACTACGAAAGTTTGAATGGGATCTTCACCACGCCCGGTGGTGTTGCTGGGAGTGTTGCCGGGGCTACACTGGTTCCTTTTCCAATGCGCAATGGTCAGGACCCGGCTCTTCCGCCGCAGCCACCCGTTGAGGCATTGTGAGCAATTTGTCTTCTATTTCGTATTTTTGATTCAAATGAAAGTCCTCCTTTGCTCAACGTATTGTCATTTTGTTTTTGCAAATCCACTCTCCACTACAGTCCACTCCCGTCTTACCTCCAAGCCAATCTAGACGAAACGTACGCTGTGTCTACACTCGTCTTTCCAAACGGTAACGATAACGGAGCAGACGGCAGCGTCTTTTACCAGGTATGTTCATGACGAATAGTAGCAATGCAAGATGTTAGTTTGCCTGCATTCAACATCTCTGCATCATTCAACTCTCAAAGGTCACTGCCTACCGTCACATGGGCGGCAACACAATCCAGCCTGCCGCTGGCATCCCTCAAGTCTCATCCGCAGCCGCTGGATATCCACTGGTTCAATCTGCAGTCAACTACGATCCCGCGAAGAACAAGGAGAACATGCCCCCTTTGCCTGCAGTCAGAAAAACTAACATCAACCGTCCTATGCTTCCGTTGAGAAAGCGTCCTATTCACGGAGCTGCTGCTGTCGCTCCATCGCAAGGGAAGAAGGCAATGATACGCCACAACATGAAGGAAGATGGCGAGAAGATCATGTGTAAATGCAAGGCCAGCAAGTGTCTCAAGTGAGTTCTCGCGATATTTTGCGCGTGTAGTTTATTTTAGACATTGTGCTAATTCTATATTGTCCATTGTTGGGCTGTAGACTTTATTGTGATTGTTTTAGAAATGGAAAGGTGAGATTGTGACTCATGTGTTACTTTTTGCTAGTTGGTAAACATTTTGCAAATATCAAGTCTCACCAACAACGACTGAACTATAATTAGGTGTGCATAGCAGACTGCGGATGCACGGGATGCAAGAACACAGTAGCCAACAGCGGAAAGAATGGAATCCGCACGAAAACCATTACTGAAATTCTCAAACGTCGTCCCGATGCATTTGATAAGCGCGAGAAAACGGCAGAAGGGTGCAAATGCAAGAAGAATCGCTGCATTAAAAAGTACTGCGTATGTTACAATGTTGGAGTCCACTGCGACCCGAGCAAATGCCTCTGTACTGACTGCATAAACTATCCAGGCGCAAGAGATCAGGAGGAACAGGAACAGACAATCGACGAAACCAAGCCTCCTTCCTATGTTCATGTTGACCCGGTTTTCTCTGCTGCTGATGCAACCGAGTCGGTGCTATCCTCATCATCATCTGGTTCAAGTTTAATTGACAAGCCTGTTGACAAACGCGTTCGTCATTCCAGGCGCCAACGAAATAAGCCGCAAGATCTACATAACTTCTACCTTGCACTTTTTTGGCATCTCTCACGCCCACGGAGGTGAAGTGTTGTGCCCACGCTGTTGCAAAAGGGTACATCGGTACATCTCGCGCTAGGCATAAAAACAATGCTAACAGGCCGTCCCTATTCTATCCCTATTGCCATGACCAATCATACTAATCCTGATGAAGAAGGCGCTACTATTGCAGCTCCTCCCGTCCCCACCATTGTTGCTGTGCAGCC
This sequence comes from Cyclotella choctawhatcheeana, assembly GCA_036939855.1. Taxonomy (NCBI): domain Eukaryota; phylum Bacillariophyta; class Thalassiosirophyceae; order Thalassiosirales; family Thalassiosiraceae; genus Cyclotella; species Cyclotella choctawhatcheeana. Next base: position 9,447 of record JALLPH010000599.1, read on the forward strand.
AGCAGTGCTCTCATCATGCGCATGGTCATCTTGCCCTAATGGATGTGTTATCCATGACCTACCCCCACAAGATGTGTGCAGTGTTGCCGGCTGCAATGAAAAGTTCCATCACGCGTGTCAAACCCAGTGGGAATATTATCAATACCGTCTAGTTGACCCTGATGGTCCACCTGATAAGTGCCCATATGACTCTATGGGGATGAAGTTGTGCCCGCGTCATCATGAATTCAGTTCGTTGGTAATGCAGCCCTCCAACAATGATACCAGCTTTGAAAGCACATCTGATTTTGACGAGCCACCTAATACTTCTGCACCAGCCCCTAATCAATCTGCTAAGAAAACTAAGAAGAAGTCTGCTCTTACTGCGGAGGAAAAGGCGAAAAAGAAGGAACAACAATTGGAGTGGGCTAAGGCCATGCGCATCGAAAACGTAACATTAAATGAGACAAAAACTGATGTTGTAACGCTCGGGCCAGCGACATGGGAATCATTGTCTAAGGAAGTGAAGTGTACATTCATGAAGGAGAATGGTATCAAGATAGCACAGGAATACCGCAACGCAACATTGCTTGGGAAGAATGTTGCAAATCATATTAATGCACAGGGGTATTCAAACAGTGTGAAGGATCAATTGAAGAAGACGTCTGCCAAGAGCGCAAAACCTGCATGTCTCAAGAACGTGGGTACAATGTACCGTATTTGTAATGTCAATGCCAAACATGGAGAATCATACATGATGCTCTTTGATTCTCACGATAGAGAGGATACTGATTCAAGACGACCCAAGGCAGTGGCATGGGATACACTCTTCCAAAGCTACACGTCTGATGATGAAGACCTGAACGAGCTGTCTCCAAATGCATACCAATCATTGATTGGGTGCAATGTGCCTATGGCTGTGTGCAAGGGCCACGATGAGTGACCTCGAAGATTTTCAGGCCTGTGTTGTGTATCTAAACGCTCTTTACAGAGGTGCTCGCAATAATCAATCAAAAAGCGGCAACCACCGTCCAATCTCTGCGTATGTTAATGGAAATAGCTGGTTGATTTATTGGAATGCGTTGCTTGCTGAGATTGGAGATCGCAATTTGAGTCACTGCCTACCCGCAACTTGATGAGGACATCCATCGGTCCTCGACTGAATCGTACAAACCACGCAAGAAGAAGAATCGTGGGTCTTCCGCATCAGAACGTAGTCTAAGTCCGGTTCCTGGCGCAGAAGACAATGTGCGAATTAAGAAGTATGCGGCGATCCAGGCAACTGCAGCCAACGCCATCGCACAGAGAAACAGTCAACTAAGTTATGATAGTTCATTTGATCGCATGATGGACATGAAGGACAAATCACACAAATTGGCTTTACAAGTAGGCAAGCTCAAATATAAATACGAAGAAATCAAACAAAAAGCAAAAGACAGTGTGGATGAAGGTGAGGTGACAAAATATAAGAAGCAGATGGAGCACATTCGTGAAAAGCGTAAGAACGTCAAGTCGAATCAAAAGAATTATGAGATTGAATACAAAAAGCTGAAAACTGATCTCGATTACAAGTCGCCTCCTCCTTCTCCTGACTCTCTCTCTTCTGGCATTGATGGAGACCATGAAGATGATAACAGCGGTAGTATTTAGGAAGTGGCAAGAGACAAGATAATTTTTATGTTGCATTATATAGTTTTGTGATTGCATTATTAACAACTTAGTAGATCAATAGTTGACTAAATTACATATAATTGTACCGGAACGTAGCTGATGTATTGCCCCGACATAATCCAGAGCAGTTTTGTTGTACGAGCTGTGGTTATTGCGGGGGCAGCGGCAGACATTACATGCTGTAAAATGTCAGACTTTTTCAAAAGTCTGACAAAATTATGTACTACTTTTTCAAATACCAATTATTATACAGATATGAAACCTCATTAATCTTACCCGACAAAATGCGGAACTTATTCACCAACCGTCCGAATGCCATTTCTACACGGATGCGCAACTGCGATAGGTAATAGTTGAAGCTATCCGAGATCCTGTGAATGGAACCAGATCCTGTGAATGGAACCAACAAACGTTCCATCAAAGTATAGGCAGCATCTCCAACACCATATAGACCAAGAGGTAGGGAATCAAAGAGATCTTTCAACCCAGGCGCTTGTGTAAATGCAATGTTGTCGTTGGTAGATCCTGGTGCTACTACTCCAAAGTAGATGAAGCGTAGATCCGCTCTAACACAAGCTTGGCAGTTTACACCATAGGACTCATAATGTCCAGAGTAATAAGCAATAGTGTTGCGTGTTTCTTTCTTAGTTGGTTTATTGCAACGCTGGAAAAAACCATCTAACGCGGTCACACAACCCTCGTTTGTGCTTTTCCTCTTCCATTCAGCATTCATACGTAACCACTCTTCCTCAGTTTGAGGTGCAATAATGTCCAGGGCAGGTGCAGAATTCACAGCATCAATAAAGTCATCAAAAGACGCATAAGCCGAGGAAATGCAGGTGCCAACTAAATGTCTATTGTCGCTGTGTGTCCCACCACGTAACACGCGTATCCCATGGGCTACAATGTGCTCAACTTGGATTGGCACAGAGGACCGACTATTGAATTCCACCCTCTCGAGAATAGGATCTAGAATCCTAATGAGCTTATTGTAAGTGGGCAGCGTCATCAAATATTCAGTGGCAAACCTACCCTCATGCTGCAATTGTTCAACGTGTTTTGGCCAGTCTAGACGTTCGTGATCCCAACGTTCGTTTCTTAGATCCGTGGCAGTGGAATGTAGAAATTGTAGGTCTTCCAAGTCACGTACACCACTGTAGACGCTAGTCTCTGCTTTACTCGAATTACGTTTCATCAGTGGGGATAGATCTTCGAAGCCCTCTTCCACATCACTATCCATGCTACAGAACGAAGATACGCTATCATCGTCACTCTCAACTCCAGAATAGAATCCCCGCCCAGAGCTGCTGCTGCTGCTGCTGCTGCTGCTACTGCAGATGTTGTTGTCAGATGATGAGATATTTGAGTCACTGGACGACTCATCCATAGCATAACTGGGGGAGGAAGTGTCATCAGAATGATGGCTCATGGTACAAAATGAATGAGGAAAAAGTGATTGTATATGAATATAAAGGCAACACAGATACAACAACACACCAGCTAGCCGGCCCCTACAACCACGTGGTGATGGTGGTCGTCGTCGTGACATGGCATCTTGCAAATGCCAATGAAAAATGGTGTCTTGTATAAACAGTTGGAAAGGGTGTTCGCGGAAGTGCCTCTTTTGTGATGGCGAACAAAAAGTGTGTGGAGACTTGACGAAACCCCCAAAAGTGTGTCGCGACACATTTTGTGAGTTTCCCACCCTTTATGTCATGAAGATGCCGAGACAAAAAAGTGTGTGGAAAACGAAAAAGTGTGTCGGTGATTGCGAGAAAAAGCGTGGGCCAACAAAAAAATGTGTGAAAACAAGTGAAAACAGAAAAAATGCGTGTGTGAAAGAGCGCAAAGAATGCCCCTTAGGGCGTGCTCACACTCACAAACAAAGCCAGATTCATTTCTCACCAAGCAAGTGAGCAATAGATCGACATTACTTAACATAATGACATCATACACGTCATGACACGTCACAAAATACGTCACACAAGCCCATACACCTACTGAAACAAGTTCACCTAAATTTCCGTAAGATCACCTAACTTCTTCGGAACTAAAAGTTGTTCAGAACTTAATAGTAGAAATCGGCTCCACCAAAGTTTCCAATCACTACGGCGGGGGAGATTGGTTCGACCCGCCATTTTGTCTATGTACGTAGGAATCAAAGTGAAAAATTGCAGAAGTCCACACACCCTCTCATTCTTCGATCGCGACAATGACTCCAAACCATCACCAGCAACCGAACAAGACGCACCTAGTCCCACCATTTTGGCAGGGTGAAGAGCTCCTTGCGATTGCACGCGAGTGCCTCAGGCAGGGAGATAATGCCGCCACCCATCGAGGAGGCGAACAGCGGCCTTTTGGTACGGGCCACAAGCGTTCTATTCTCGATGTTGTTTGTAACCTCGCTGAAGATGCGATTGCCGCCATCATCCAGCGGCTTGGCGGAGGGTAAACAGATCTTTTCATTTGCCGATTTGACTGCTGCGCTTCGGCAACACCTGGCTCAAGGTTTGGTTAGTTTTGTCGTTTCGACGCAACGTTTCGTTTGCCCTGTTCATCACAAACATTTTAAATTCATTTTCATTTGTTTCGTAACAGCGTACCTTACAAAGGGTCCTGCATTACGTACCCAATGACAGTGCCCTTCACTGAAGCAGAAGCGGTGGAGGCGGGGGGCGCGACAAAGCGCCCCGACTTGCTCAAAGCGGAGCTGGCGACGACTCAACCCGCGGAAGAAAGTGGTACGTCTCACTACGTTTCATCTTTCAGCAAAGAACTTCTATGACAGTTGAATCTCTCTTGCAATATTTCAAAAAGCAATTCAAAGAGCACACTTGCAAGAAGCTCTTAACTGTCGCTATTGACCTTGCGTTGTTTGTTGGTGGCTGCACCTCTGCCAGCCGATGGATGGATAGTGGTGAGTGGTGGGTTCCTTTGGTTCTTTGTGGCATGGGATTGATATTTGGTTCTGCTCCATGCCAGAAAGGAGTGAATTGGAATGCTCAACCACGTCATAATCGTCATTACGGACATCATCACAACTACAACAACCATGGGTGGATCGAAGGTGGAGATGAAGGGGGAGATTGTGGCGGTGGCGAAGCTGACTGCGGTGATGACGGTGGCGGCGAATGTGACTGCGGAGATGGCGGTGGCGAATGAAACTTTTGATAGCTTAGGCCACGGTAAACTTGCATTCACACAGAAAAGAAACAGTAACACACACACCTCTGTTAAAGTAGCCAACATCAAACAAATCTACTCCTTGAGATTCACACAATTCCCAGACACGTGACTCCTGTACTGGCATCGATGGTCTGGACGCTTTTAAGACCCACTCCGACATCGGCACCGACGTAATAACTCCCTTCCCAGACACGCATCGATGAAGCACTGTGCATACTCCCCGGGCCGATCCCACCCTGATCCAACTCCTCGAACTGAAATCCCAACTCGGGACATTGTATCTCAATTGTCGACTGACCACCGCTTTTATCATCGCGCAGTTGTATGGATTGGGTCGCTACATTTGCGCAGGCATTTGCTGCCGCAGATCCTCCAGTGGGCAATCCTCTCCCGAGAACAATGAGTGACCAAGAGGTCCACTGAGATTCACGTTCAAGAGAGGCAAAGAGCAGAGCTCTACCACAACGAAAAGGAGCGGAGGCTGGAAATTCTGCCGTCTATGTTAGTATTCTTGACAAGCGCTCGACGCCACATCAAAATCTACAATAATTCGATCACCGGTTGCTCTATTGCAGAAGAAGGTTTGACGGAGTTAAACGATCCATTGCCGTGCTTCGCGTGAAAGGAACTATTCCGAAAGTACCTATGAATATGAACAGGATTTGATTCTGAGCCACGTGCAGTACCTTGACCATCTTGCCTCATTCAAGTTGCGTATCAAGAAACTGACCAAGGAAGATATGAAATCAAGAGGAGATACTGCCAGAGCTGAGACGGCTCGTCTTATTGATATCTTCTGTCAGGACGAAGAAAGAGAGAGTAAGATCAAACAGTATCAGCTGGAGTTGGGGAATCGTGTATTCAAGAACGATGGGAAGCTTAGAGACTATCAAGCGCAAATCATATCAGTCAAAAGGGGTCAATCCTTGCGGATGAGATGGGGCTTGGCAAGACAATTCAGACCGCCAGCTACGTGAATCTTGTTTCTCGGCAGCTATCAACTCGGGGCCCATTCATTATTGTAGCCCCTCTTTCAACGATTCCTCACTGGTATAGAGAATTCACCTGCTGGACCGATCTAAATACAATTGTCTACCACGGAAATGCAGACGACAGAACTCGTTCGCGCTACGATGAGTTTGCATTTCCTCAAGACAGAGCCGAGCCCGAGAAATTTGGCTACACTAAGACGTATTTGAACAAAGTACAAAAGAAATGGAGAAGCAAGTGGGAGAAGACGTGGATGGTAGAAGTGGTGATTACTACTCCCGAAATGATTGTAGCTGACGACTTTAAGGAACTTGCGGCGATTCAATGGGAGATTTTGGCAGTGGATGAAGCTCATCGTAAGTTATGCAAAATATTTATGGACTAATATTATGTATTTTCTCAGACCTACATTGCTACTTACAGGCTTGAAGAATCACAGATCCACCCTGTCGAAGAATCTACGCGAGTACTTTGAATTTAAGCATACGTTGCTCTTGACTGGGACTCCTATTCAAAACAACATGGAGGAGTTGTGGGCTATCCTTAACTTCATCAATCCAAAAACATTTGATAGTCTAAATGTGTTCATGGACAAATATGGCAGTATCAAAAGTAAGGAACACGTAGACAGTCTGCACGAGACTATTCGTCCATACATGCTGAGAAGATTGAAAGAAGACGTCGAGAAGTCAGTTCCTCCCAAGGAAGAAATAATCATTGAAGTAGAGCTTACCACACTGCAGAAAAAGTACACATAGCTCTTTATGAAAAAAATCTTAAGTTCTTGCACGGAAACAAGAAGGCTACTGAGCGGCCGACTCTCAATGTGAGTTATGAATTCATAGAACATATCTTCATCAGAGCATCGTGCTTAGGCTTAGTTTGCTTGATATTTCATTTAGAACCTTGCGATGCAACTACGTAAATGCTGCAACCATCCTTTTCTCCTGGCAGGCGTGGAAGATGAAGTTAAAAAAGAACAGCCCAATGCAAACCCTGTGGACTTCCTTGTGAACGCTTCTGGCAAGTTCGTTTTTCTTGACAAGCTTTTACCAAGACTAAAGGAAGGTGGTCACAAGGCGTTAATTTTCAGCCAGTTGAAGATGGTGCTAGATGTCATTCAAGATTACCTTCAACTCCGTAACTTTGGATACGCGCGTATTGATAGCTCTATCACTGGTTCAAAGCGTCAAAATGCTATTGATAGATTCCAGGAAGTGCCCAAGAACCGAGAAGAATCTCCTTTCATCATGCTAATTAGCACCAAAGCCGGTGGAGTTGGTATCAACCTTACTGCAGCAGACACGTGTTTGATCTTTGATTCGGATTGGAATCCGCAGAATGATCTGCAAGCGCAGGCGAGATGCCATAGAATTGGCCAAAAGAAGAACGTGAAAATATACCGTCTCTTAAGTAGGAAGACATACGAAATGCAGTAAGTATGCTTCGAAATCCATATCTTTCTATTGTGTTGCAAGTAAATGTTCTCAACAACTCCTCTATCACAGGATGTTCCACATGGCATCAATGAAGATGGGATTAGATCAAGCTGTCCTAGAAGGTATTGAGCACAGTGAAGGCAAAAATACCATGACGAAAGAAGAGGTAGAGAAGTTGCTGAAAAACGGAGCCTACGAAATCTTTGCAGAGAGTAAAGATGGCTCGAGTGAGAAGGAGTCCAATGACTTCATCTCGCAGGACATAGACTCTATTCTTGAGCGACGAGCAACTACCATTGTCCACGACAATTCAGGTAAAAGCATCGGTGGAACCTTTGCTAAAGCGAGTTTCAAGCACACCAATCAAATTAATGACACGGATGTTGATGACCCGGACTTTTGGACAAAGTGAGTAAATTGAGTCTAGAATATGCTTATCTAGTGCTGCTATGACCCTCCCCTCTAGTAAAATGGCACTAACAAAAAAATTTTGAACCC